>OMLF01037602.1:0-14627 GCA_900302615.1 Holocentrus rufus | reverse complement strand
GGTAACTTAAGCTGATTAATGATACAAAGCAGGCTACTCGCTGTTGAGTATTTTGACTTGAAAACAGCCAGACAGGGGATAACAACACAGCGCACACAGATGTGGTGATGAATTGTGGTTTTTATAGAGCTAGTTTACTTGAAATCTAGTTTCTAGTCAAAATGAATGTACTTTTCCATACAACCCAGCTACAACCAAACGCCAAAGCAAAGCAGAAAGCTTTGGGGTGCATGTCAGCTAAATGACATGCAGCAAATATACCTTTAGATATCTAAAAATAATGATTTCACTGTATTTTAGTAAAATAGTGTATATTTCACAGTGCTCTTTGCCTGTGGCACGTGTCAAAAATAGGCTCCACGCCGAACTTCTAGATGAGACGGTGCGGCTGGGTGGCGTGAGACGCGCGTCTCACGCAGGCTCTGTGGCTGCTCTAATCTGTTAACATGGGCGCTGATATGAAAACCGACAGGTAGCGCAGCCGCCACGCAGCCGTGACACATCTTGCGTGGACAAGGCCTAGAGTTTGTCTGCAATCGCTGATCACAGCTTGGAATTTGCCTTGGATTGTTGTTGTTGAGGTTTCAGACACTGCATAAAATATCATGTGCATCACACTGAACACAAGCAGGAATGAGGAAAAAAACTATATGGTCTGACGCTTATAGGCCTGTGTTTAAATCTGTGGTGTAGCTTTGTGCACACCAATGTAACATGCCTCTCTATCAATTTCACTCTTCTTTGAAAACTTGTCACCAGCTCATAATAAGCTTTAACCGATAATTATTAGACCTTTTATATTGCATGGAAACTTTCAGTAGCAAGACTTCAAACAATGCAATTAGTTGCAATTCCATGGAACTAGTTGCAGGTTGCTTTCTGTTACCATGTCAAGAAACTGATGTGCATCATTCCAAATGATGATGCAAGTCGAATTTACACTTTTAATTGGATGATTTGCTTGGAACTCCAAATTGTGTGGAACTGCAGTTGCATCTCAGTTGCACCTTGCAAAGCCAGCCTAAGATTCTGTGAAAGTCTGGAAGGGATGCAAGAATGAAAGAGCCTGAAGGAGGCTGGAGTACCTTGACCCGTGTGTACACAGCCATCCCTGCCAAAAATACTGCAGCAGAGGTGGAACAAAATTCATCGTCATCATTTTCTTTATCTACCCGTTACTCACATGTCAGATTTTACTCACCATTTTAGCTAGAACAGATTTGGTTTCATGCCACAATACATTCTCTGTTTAAAGATAGCATTATTGGTATTATTATTGTATACTTTATGTTTTATGTTTGCTGTGCTAGTCTGTCTGAAAAAACAACAACAACAACAAAAAAAAAGCAACTTTGATATGGAGCCCTTTGAGTCATGTAAGTCAGGCTGGGTGAGATATGCAGAAAATAAATAAATACATAAAATAAAAATGTAAACTCTGGATCAATGACACTGTAATATTAGGCCTCTGCTATGAGAAAGAGGTCATGCAATTGAGAGGACTTCAATATTGTGAAAATTTGATTTCAGGAAAAAAGATGGATGGATGGATAGATGGACAGACAGACAGACACAGATAGGATAGATAGATAGAGCATAATAAACTTTTGAAGTCCTTATTTTCACTGCAGTCATCAGTGGAAGACAAAATAACACCAAGCTGACACACAACATGAAACACAAGAAAAACACAAACCAAAAGAGTTATGATCTCACTTCCTTCATACACTTAACCTTATAATCAGCCCAGAATGACATGCAGTGCCTGCCTCTTACAAATCTGAGAGAATTCTGGGCTCTGGACTTGGGGTAGTGAACCTCTTTGAAGATTTCCCTCAACTCCAAATTAACAGACTGAACTCTGGCTAGCTTCTTTGGCTTATCCAGTGCCACTACTTCTTGCTTCACTTCACAGCTATAAGGAGGGGGGTGGAGGAAAGGGAGGGTGTAATGGAGTAGATAGTACGGACTGTAAAAGTTTAAGTAGTACAAAGCAGGTTCTTGTTTGCCAAGTTTTCTTTATTTTGAGCCATACTCTGCTACACAACAATTTACGATTAATCTTTGACAACAATATGAGATTGTTGGTCACATCACTGCCTGGTCTATAGGTAAATAGCCTGTTAGTTATAAAAAGTTGCTGATCAGTTCTACCCTAGCGTGTCAGATGCGTTTATTTAACGTATCTAATATGAATGGGCCCCCCTCTCTTGCCTCTCTTGGTAGCTGTGGTTGGTTTCCTCTAAGAATGAGACTCCACATTAATCACTAGGAAAAGTGGATGTTAGGGTTTTGCTTAGAAATAGTTATTGGTGCCAAAAGTTCTACAAAGTTTGCAAATCTGTAAGTACTGCATCTGGTCGGCCCAAATGTAAGCCACTAATGTAAGCACTATATTGAAAAGGGTTGGGATAAAAGGGATTTGAAATGGCAGAGAGAGAGAACAATTTCCAATGCACTCTTCAAGCAAAAAAAAAAGTTAGTTCAAAGAACATTAAAACTCCAAATCCAAGAGTTTTTTTTTTAAAAGCATTTTAACTTCTTTCTTTTAAGCTGCAACGCTAAACCAAGGGGCATCTTCAACAAATGCTTCCAAGTACTCTCATCTCTAATTTGAAAGCATCATTACAGTGAAAACGCTTGCCTCAGAGAGCAAGTAAACAAGCTCAAGACATTCACATGGAAGAATCAATTTGCCCCCCCTACAAAAAAGAGGAAGCAAAATGTTATTAGCAAGTGAATAAATTACTGTGTCAATGGTCTGGGTCTCCAGCAACCTCAACAACCTTAGACGTGAGCACAGGGCAAAAGAGATCTGTGGATACCTCCTTCCACCACCCCCTTTCTTACCACCTGGGGCAAAGGCAGGCCTTATCTAATCCCTCTAAATTACCAAATGGTCAAACCTGGCAGTCAAAGCTGCAAACAGGAAAGCTCAACATCTGTCACCCCCACAGGGAATCCATTACCATGACTGACAAAGAAGAATGGAATCACCACCAACTCTGTATTTAACATATCAACACAGTGGGCACTGAGTCTGACCCAACCAAACTTGGTATTTTCTCAGCAAAGTGAAGCTGCAGTGAACACTCCACTTCTGGCCAGCATTATATAGCCTATGTAAGCTGAACAGTGTAAAACCAGTTAAAGCAAAGCATTTTCTACTGATGGCAAGTGCCATCTCCAAACAAGTCAGTGGAAGTGATGCAACTTCAGTGAAATTCTACGTGAGTTCCAGCAATCTACATACCTCCCTATAGCAGGAGATTGCAGTAACAACAGCACCTTCCAAAGGCTCAGAGATTCACCAGCAGTGGTTCTGTAAGAAATCGTTTCTGCAGAATGTGGGAATACCGGAATGTATCCCTGAATTCCAGGCTGTATTTAGAGATTTAGAGAGATCGGTTTCGTGCATTCTTTAAGAAGTGCAATGCATCAGCTCTTAAAACATCAAACACTGGTTGCTGCTTAAACAAACCGACGTTGTTGAAAAGCACTTACCGCTACATCTGTGATTTGGAGCGAAGAAAACCATCAGAAGCAAACAATTCAGGAAGCTGATCATAGCGTCTGAATTCACCCTTGTCGGTGTTCCACAAAGTAAACTTGTGCAGCAAAACATTAAATCCGACTTATGATCGTCGTATCTGATATTGCAGTTTAGGAAGGGCTTCAAGGATTAGACCTCTCTTGTTGTGGATCTTCTGCCTTCTTTTTCAAATCACCTAGTATAGATAAATCTCAAATTCGAAGTTCCCGATGTGTAAATCATTCAGGTGTGCGATGGATTAAAAGTCCGAGTTGTGGTGGTATCAGTTGGGAAATAAAACCGCATTCCCGTGTGAAGTTAAGGGAGGACGTCGAGAGTTGTAGCTCCTTCCCTCTGTTGTTCCAAGTAGACTGACTGCCTAAAGTGCACGCACGCACGCACACGCACACACATAAGAGAGAGAGAGAGAGAGAGAGAGAGAGAGAGAGAGAGAGAGAGAGAGAGTTTTGTAGAACTGCCCCATCTAGGGATAGACCAGCAATCCGCTAAGCCCTAAGATGCCTCTGTAAGCCCATGTAAGATGCCTCTCGTTTAACACCCAATTCACTGCATGCCCTACATTGCTGACAGATGACTAACTGGCCTTTATATCAGCTAGTTATTAGTGAATGTTCCGTGATATGATTGATGTGGCATCCAAATTTCTTTTGATTTTTCCATATTCCTTGCTATGCATTATAATTAGAGATCAAATAAACGATAACTTCTGCTGGCTAACACTGGCACATTTATATACATGTTGATTGTGAGTTGTGAAATGTAAAATTAAATAAATGCAGTTTAAGCTACAGTTAGGAGAGCTCACACACCTTGCTATAGTATCACATTAATGTGTCAAACTCTTAACCTCACTCAAACTTATCTTATAGATTGCAGCAAACTACATTGAGATCGTTAGCAATGGGACATTCGTTTCAGTTACAAATGCGAGAGGAAGGTCCCACACAAATTTGTTTGGTCGTTATCAACAATAAACTGCGGAGAAAAGATAGGCTAAGTATCAGATTTAAATGTCAACCTTGTTATCTTTTTGCTTGACGGTTTGTATTGGTGTCTGTCTTTATCTCTTTCTGGTTGTGAAGCACTTTGTAACTGAAGTTTTGACAGGTGCTATAGAAATAAAGCTATTATTATTATAACCCCTCCCCCCATTTTGCATCATATCTCCTGAGTCAAACATGATAATACAGAATATGTGATATGTACCCCTATGTTTTGATGATCAGGGATTACTATGATATACAACATCACGAAACCAAAAGTCAGTAGTTAATGTAAAGATTATAGGCCTACCAACCAAGTGGAAAGGCTTCCTGAAAGTGAATGAAAACAAAACAGAGCTCTTTCACTTTCTGGCCAGGAACATTGTGGAAATGTCACCTATACCAAACAAGTTCTTTCCACTTACAGACCCAGTTCTGTAATCTCACGCATGAAGAGGCAGATACAAGGATGCTACACCATGCAGTGGGTGCTGCAATAAAAGGATTTTTAAAGATCACCCTGTGCATTGTGAACATAAATGTTGTGGGCCTAGCCATTGCACATGTGACAGAGCTGGACATTGATGAGCTGTGAGTGGCATTTGGGACTAGCAAGAACTTCAGATACATACCTGCCAGTGAGATTGCCAGGTCTCTGGGTCCTACAAATCCAAGGCCCTTCCTGTTTTCCATGCCTTCACTGGCTGTGACACAGTATCTGTATTTGCAACCAGGGGCAAGAAGACAGCATGGGATACCTGGAATACCAATGACATGGCAACAGAGGCCTTCATGGTTCTGTCAAAGGTTCCAAAAAACACTCCAGAGGAGGTAATTTCCATTGTGTAGTGCTTCACAATTCTCCTCTATGATCACACCAGCAGCCAGCTCAACTTTGATCAAGCTCGTCCTGAGTTGTTCACTAAGAAAGGAAGAAGGAAGAAGAATGGAGCAAAGCCCTCCAACTAAGGATCCACTGGTGCAGCACTTCAAAAGAGCAGTGTACCAAGGACACTGTTATGGACAAGCACTTGAGTTGGCATCAATACGTTGTACATTTTAAGACATCCTCAGACCACCAACAAAAAGGCTTTGTTCCTCATACTAAAAGGCTTTAGTTGTCAGAAAAAACTCAAGTCTTGAGGTCCGGCACAAGTGGACATCAGACAAAACTCCTTCAGACAAAGCTCTCTCTGACCAAACACCTTCGAACCAAACTCCCTCGGACCGAACTCCCTCAGACCAAATTCCCTCAGAGGAAAGTCGTTCAGACAAAACTCCCTCAGACCAAAGTCCTTAAGACAAAATGGTAAAATTCCCTCAAAGTGCAGTAAAATGAGATAATGTAGTCCATAGTCAGACTTTGTAAGCAAATATCTTTAAGTGGGGATGCCATAACATGAAACAAGTGTCATATTCTTAATGAGCTGGTTGATTAAGTATCAATGTGGAGGAGACAGTGAAGAGTGGATTCAACAACAACAACAACAAAACAATGAAGCAAATATGTTTCTGAAATGAAAAAGTTAAGTTATTCTCGGTGTTTGACACATTCTTTTTAAGCTAAGTTGTTAAGCAACAATCTTCCAATAGCATGATCGACTAATGGAACATAGGTAAAACCTTAAAGATATAAATCAATGCCAGATAATATGATTATGCATAGTAAGTCCCATAATAACCTTATTTTTAACCCAATACCATTACTTCTATTGACAATATAAAACATTTAATGACAATATAAATTGGAACATTCACAAAAGGTTAAATTACTGCAGTTATACCCTATTCAAACAAGACTCAGTAATAATGAATAATATGGCTCTAATAGTCAGTGTGGCAGTGGTTGCTTGGGACATGTGACCTGGCTACACTGATTGCTCCAGCACACAAAAGCTTCTCTGAACCAGGATGTATTTCCTCAGTGTGTTCAAGAAAGTATCCAAACTATGTGAGGAATATAGTGTAATTCTGATGATCTGAGAAGAAAAAGAGATTTGGCATGATGTTTATGGCAGACTTATACACATCATAGTTGTTCAATTTGATTGTGTTATTCAGTGACAGGATGATCTAGATGCAGTCCACGTATTCCATCCAAAAGTGGCCAGTTTCTCCCAGTTCCCCATTCCTCACTGTTTCTCTGAATGACTGGTATACAGCTATGTAGTGAGATACATCAGCTGATGATTGAACTTCGGTGACAGTAGATTCATTCAGGTTCGCTTCATACAGAAAAACACTACCTTCAGGAGTGGTCCATGAGTTTCTAGATACTTGTCATAGAGGAGTCTCTCAAGAGCTTCTAGCATGTACTTGTGTGTGTTCATAGCCCTGTCCAAATTCTCACCATCAATGACCCCAGCCACCAAACCTGTGGTGATCAATTTTGTTTCTAAGGCCACTTCTACCCATCCACTCCCCTGACAGTATCTTCTGCCTATGCCTTTCAAGTATGCTCTGCAGCAATGCAATGTACCAATGTGGGTGATGTTTTTTTTTTTTTTTTTTCAGGTTCATTCCCTATTAGAGGGTATGCTTTCATGCAAACCCCTAGGTCAAATGCATGGATGGTGTGCACTTGTCCAGCTTCAGAAGATGCAACCTAGCTGCATCTAAGGCAGCCTTTCAAGTCAGTTATGGGGGCATTGATCATGGGATAATACCCTATTGCGGTGAGGCATTTTGTAGGATGACCAGTAACAGACACCCAACCTGACAAACCAGGGATGTGCTGATCCCCAGAGCTGAACTGAAGAGCAATGATCCAAATGAGATCAGTATATGATGGTTTAGGACTGCTGTGTTTGGATGAGTTTTTGTAATTGGATGATGCCAAGTTAGCTGGTTCAGATAATTTCTGCTTGTGGTAAGGTGGCAACTCCTCAACAGGACTTTTAAATGATCACTGTTTTTCTTGGGTTGAGTGTTAGAATTAGGCCTAGACTCTTGTGTAGGCTGTGCTGAGGTGAGGGCTGCCTCATTTGCACAGAAACCTAGATCTTGCAGATAGGACCCTGTCCCTTGTACATCTGATACTAGCTGATGAAAATTGTCCCAGTCATTATCGAAAACTGTTCCTTCAGGTCGTTTCTTTATAATATCAGAATTGCTAATTAATAAAGCAATTTGCCAGAGCTCTTTCAAGTTCAATCGAGTATGTGCATGACTCACTGTGGCCAAGCTTATCAGCTTATGCTCTTGGATCTGAAGGGATGGCACTTTGTCATACATAGCAGGATGTGTTTTTTCATCTTCCATTGACCTGATGCAACTGTTCTGCAGATGTCTTGAATAACAGATATTGTCAGATTTTCCTACCGATATGATGGATTTTTCTCACCACAGGTTAGGTTCAAAAGCTCAGAATGTACCTCCTCCTTTGGATAAGGGAGATCAGGGGCTCTAGGAGGCCAAGGGAGTGGTTTGGAAGGAATTTGAAGGCTTGTGGGACTTTATTGTGAAGATCATGGCTGATTTCTTTACAAAAAAAAATCTCTATTCATCTATGCACTTTATGCATTGTTTCATAGCACAGCTTTGTACACTGTCTCACAGCAGCCATGTCCTGCTGGACCAGAGCTTAGCTTTGTAGCACTTACTCTCGTCGGTATCTCCAACTAGTACCTTGCTTGTGTTGTATTAAATCTCATGTGTACGTCGCTTTGGATAAAAGTGTCTGCTAAATGCCAAATAAAACTGTACCTTTATTCCAATCGGTAGTGCCCATCTCATAAGCAGGGCACACTATTGTCTTCATAGGTTCTTGGGATTTACAAAACACTAATGTGTCTTTATATGGGCAAAATGAGAAGTTGATGCTATCTTTAAGATCAGGACATCATTCAATTTTTAGTCTCAGGTTATGGCTTATTATCTCAGCAGCAGCTGCATTACCAAATTGTCTTCAGGTTTGATAATACAAACCTGTAAGATAAGCAAGTTTGGCAATCTGACCCTTTTGAATAACTTCAATTTTTATATGATCATAAACACGAGTGAAAGCTTTATTGATCATTGCTTCCTTTGTAGATAATTAAGCCACTGCAGCTGTTGCATCAGGCAGAGATGCTCACCTAATTAAGTATGACTTGCGACAGCAAAAAAAAAAAAAAAAGATCAACACTTCTGATTTTGAACAACAAATCTTGATCATCTAGTTCCATAGTTTTTTTCTCAATATTTTTGTATGCATTTGATTGGAATTTCTGCAAGCTATATCTATTGACAGAAGTTTTCTTCACGTTACCACTTTTGCAGAATTTGCAGTAATTGCCAAACAAAACTGAGGAATCCACATGTTCACATTTAGATCTAGTTGAGGGATTTTCTGCTTGATACTTTCTTACTAGAACATGGCGACCATTACATAAAAAAGTGCATCGACATTTCACGATACCCCAAATCAGAGGACAGTTCATCGGGAACTGATTTATAAACATCTTGCATGCCACCACAGTCAGACGAATAAGTTTCTTTTTTCACATAATGTATTGCAGTAAATGCCCTCAGTGGATCAGTCATGGAACAAAAAGCTATAAAATTATCAACCACTGGTCCTTTGCAACCGTGTAGAAATAAATTTCTCCGAGTTCAGTCTGGTGGTTGCTGATTCTTTTACTTTGAAGAAGTCTGGCAAGGTGTCCAGTCTTCATCAACTTCCCATCTCTTTGGCATCTTGAATGGTTAACACACTACAGCAATGAAAAAAATCAGTATATTCATTAGAACAACAAAATAGAGAGTATGATTCAGTATGCCAGTTCCCATGAACTCAAGTCTTATGCTTGATGTTTAAGTCTTTTATTATCTCAAAGCTGCACAGGCTGATGAGATTCCAGTTGTATTCCAATTTTTTATTCAACAAGTTCTATAAACTGTTACAAATCTGCATCTCTGCCGATATGATTACTTTTGAAGGGGCAAATACGCCTACAGATACTTTGCATTTTCGTGTTGTTTATTAGTCTCATTCCGGTGTGTAAAGGCCTTGACGCCGGTAATTGACTGCAGCTCATTCCAAATTTATTGTATGCTAAGAACGGAATACACATCCACGGTCCAGCCATACAGTAGGTTTTGACCTCTTGTTTTGCAATCATATGTGGTATCATGAAAACCATATTTATGCAATTTTTTTCAATAAAATATGATTAACTACATCAAAGGCTTTGGTAAAGTCTAAGAAGATAATACAAGTAAAATCATTATTACCAAGTGCAGAAGTAACTTTATCAATCAGGTGAAGCAGTCATGTAAGCAGAAATATTTTTGCAGAAGCCATACTGGTGTGTATAAAGAGTTGAGTTAGAATCTAACCAGGGGGGTGTAGTCCTTGAGATTCTGACGGAGGACAGTTTGGACAGAGGACAGTGAGAGATGGTGTCAAATGAGGTCAATGATGATGAAGATGTTAAGGAGTTTGGAGTCAGCAGCACAGAGATCATTGGGGATTTTGAGCCGTGTACAGTGGAGGGAGTGGAAGCCAGATTGAGAGGATTCAAGGTGGTTGGAGACTAAATGCAATTGCAGTCAGGCACGACATCATATTTCAAGATTTTGAATAGAAATGGGAAGTTGGAGATGGAGTAGCAATTGCTAACATTACTCAGATCTGAGCCAATAAATTTACATGGTGTAAACATAATTTTTTAAATTGCCGCTATATAACCAAAGAAAACTGATATAAACTGTAGCTGTCCCTACATAAAGTACTAGACCCAGTGTGCATTGCATACCACCTTCTGTGGTGCTGGCTGTAGTTCATTACGCTACAACCTCTACAATATGTGAGGTCTTATGACCTACTGAGATTGTACTACAACATTAAGTGAACATGTCTGCAATAATTTAATTTTCGGCCATCATAAGTGATTGCAATCAATGGGAAATGGTAAGAAGTCACTAGCCACACTTCATTAAAATAAGAAAAATAAACCTTACAGCAATTGCAAAGCTCTTATTTACACAATGTATTGTGTATTTGAAATACATGTCTTGGAATTTGTGTGTTCAGCGGTTTATTTTTTCACTTTGACAGAGCTAGGCTAATGATTCCAGTCTAATGAGAGTCGTTTAAGGAAAAGTTAGATAAGTATAAGTATAGTATAGTTAGATACATCTATCAAACCATACAACTATCCAACCATCGATAGTTCCTCCCATCTAACTTCTCCTAAAATGACTTTTTTTTTAAATTCAAAGACATGTATTTCAAATACATGTCATACAAATACATAATATACTGTGTATATTACTTTGACAGAGCTAGGCTAATGACTCCTGAAGTCTTTCTTCAAGTCTTCAAGCTAAGCTAAAAGGGATTACTACCCATAAGAACCGAACCAATGGACGTACAGAGGTGAAAATGGTATTGAACATTTCGTCTCACTCTGGGTAAATTGGAAGAATGGCATTTTGCCCAAACATCGGGGTATTCCTTTAAGACCAACTGAAATGATACAACTGCAATTTGTAAATACCATGGGATACCTTATTATCGCTCAACCCTGGTCAGAGTCACTGGCATCCAAGACCGAGTCCAAGTCCAAGACCGTGAAAAAACGGACTCAAGTCTGAGTCCAGGGCTTTCCTAGTCCAGAACAAGTCCTACATATTTGCTAAGTAAACCTTCATTGACCAATAACCAAGATAATTCAGTTATACCTTATATTGCTGAATGAAAAAAGTGTAGATTTGCAATCAAAAAGGCACAAATAATAGGTATTTCACCTCTGCATGTAATTTGAATGCATTGTAGAATACACTATATCCCCACAATTGTAAAAGCATCACACTGTACACTGCAAAAAAATCTTCCTCTCAACAGGTAGTTTAGTCTCATATTCAGTGTTAAAATGCTTGTTTTTCTTCAAAAAGTAAAAAAATCTGCCAATAGGAAGAGGCAATCCCACTTGTTTCCAATGCAGTTTCATTTGTTTCACAGATTTTTCAGGGAACAAGTATAAATATCTTGAAACAAGGCAGAATAAAGCAGGATCAAGAAAATTCTGGAAAAAAATTGATAACTGTTGGAAACAAGTGGAATTATCTCATCCTACTGGCAGATCTTTTGACTTTTTGAAGAAAAACAAGCATTTTACACTGAATATGAGACTAAATGATTTGTTAAGATGGAGATGTTTTGCAGTGTATGGATTCACAAGGGCCTAGACCAAACTACCCGCATTACAAAATCAACTAACTACTGGAGACTGTAGGGATGCTGACAACATATTCTGCACATAATAAAAGAAGAAAAAAAAAACAATGGTCTGCAAATATGAAACTCATTTTATTCTTTCTGTGGCAACAAAGTTTAGTTAATTGTAGTCAGGTGAAATCAGTACAGTTGCTGTTGTGGGAATGTCAGCACTTTTAAATGTGTCTGTTGGAGGGTCAGCAGTCTTGTAAAAATGTGTGACAGTTCCGTAGCTAAAAACTTTCTTCCTGTGCGTGTGTAATTTTCCTCAAACCTATGTCACCTATAATGGTTGTTTGAATACTCCACAGAAAACTTAAAAGAATACACTTTAAATGAGATCTATTCCAATCTTACAAAAGATAAAATGGTCACAAAAAAAATTACCTCTAAAAACGAAGAAACATAACATGAAACGATATAAGAAAAATGATTTTAGAGGGTTTCAAAATCAGTGTTCCTCTGGAAATAAATATCAGTAGTATACAAAATCATGAAACCTCATGGATGTTTCATATACTTGTACAGTGCAGGGATAGTAAATAAATGTAGGACCCCAATGTCTATACACCTTTTGGTCAAAGGATATAAGGCAAAAATAAATGATCTTGGCTGTCTTTCAATCTGAGAAAAAAAAATTGCTCTATGAAAACCTAAAATCAAGACACTATTTATTCTTTATTATTTAAGACCTGAATTCATTATTCAAGATGAAAAGATAACTGTTAATCTTGCTAAGGACAAGGCCTATGTTTTCCATTTATACATAACATAGCAGTATGCAACATTGTTTGTACAGTATAAATATGATACATGATAAATGAGACAAAGCAAACAATTATTAAGAGTAAAAAAAAAAAAAAAAAAAAAGCAAACCTGCGAGAGATAAAATCCAAGTTTAGCGGCACCAAATTCTCACATCTCTTCCATCTTTTAACTCTACCCACAAGTCTGTGGATGAGAACATCTAGTTGGGGTGACTGGGCAATCCCTTTGCAGTTATGTCTTACCAAGTCTACTGACTGGTTCCTGCACAAGCACCACAAATTCTTTGTTTGTTTGGGAAGTGGGAATCACAATTCTACTATTTCAGGATGGCCAGAGCTGCCTCTCGGATACAAGATGCGGCCTCCTTGATTTCTTCCTCTGTCTGTTCGATGGTGACAACCACTCTGATGCTATAGAGAGACAAGTGGAGATGGAGCTGTCAGACACTGTAATATCATGGGTGATGACATGTAGACAGTCTAGCTAGATTTTGCTGCTAGGGATGATATTTAAAGGAATATTCCAATGTTTTGGGCAAAATACCTTTTTTCCGACTTACCCAGACTGAGATATGATGCTCAACATCATCTTCACCTTTGTGCATCCACTGGTTCGGTTCCAATGGGTAGCATTTTGTGCTAGCTTAGCATAAAGACTTAAAGTCTACAGGCGTCATTAGCCTAGCTCCATCAGTGAAAAAAAAAATCTGTCTTATTTACACAATGTATCATGTGTCTTTGAAATACACGTCTTGGAAGAAAAAAAAAAACAAAACTATACTATAACTGCTGAACATGTGTTCAGTGGTTTTAGTTGTAAAACAACTGTCATTCAAAAAAAATCCGTAAAATACACATGAAACACTGTGTAAATAAGACAGCCTCAGAGTTGCTATAAGGTTTATTTTTTTCACTTAGATGGAGCTGGGCTGACTCCTGTAGACTTCAAGACTCTATGCTAAGCTAACACAAAATGCCAAGCATAGGAATTGAAACTGTGGACGTACAGAGATGAAAATGGTATTGAATATCTTGTCTCAGTTTGGGTAAGTTGGAATAATGGCCCTTTTCCACTAGTACCTACTCAGCTCGACTCGGCTCAACTCGGCTCGACTCTACTCGCCTCGACACGGTTTGGTTGGTTTTCCACTACAATTGAGTATCACCTCATTGTGGGCGGAGTCCTGTGGAGTCGTCATAGGCAAGGCGGCCCGAAAGTCCGAAAGCACGTCCAGCGCCCTCTGAATTCTCTCGTCCGCCACCAAACACAAAACGTCTCCACCTCCTCGTTTGTCCAGGCGACAGGTTTGCTTGCCATAATTGTGTGTTGCTTACAACTTCAGTGTTGATAAATAAGCATGGTCGCTGTGGCCAGTCCTTTTAAAAATGCCAGGCGTGTTTTCATGAAGGAGTCGCGCTAGTGTGTTGTGACTCGCTGTCCAATCAGTGGCTTGCACGCCGTTTACGTCACATTTTCGGCTCGACTCAGCTCGACTCAGCTCGCTTGGAACCCCGGCTGAGTAGGTCCCAAAATGGGACCTGCTCACAGGTACTAACACCTAATGGAAACGATCTCAAACCGAGTAAAGTTGAGCTGAGTCGCGCGTAGTCGAGCTGAGTAGATACTAGTAGAAAAGGGCCAATAGTTTTGCTTTTTTTTAAAAAAAAATAGCTTTACTTTAGAGGTGTTTGGGAGTACCTTCTGTGCTTGTACTAAAGGTAATCTATTGTACCAGTAGGAGAATTGGTTCTGAACCTGTGTTTGCCTGAGCTACAAGTCAAAAGGAATGTTCATTTGCTAAGATTGAGTTAATATCATAAGTAAAAATAAAATGAAGCAGTGATGAGGATGAAGCAGTAAGTCATTAATCTAAAATCGAAAGCCTAAGAACAGAGCCCTGCTGGACACGACTGTCCCCTTGTCTGATGTTGTGGAAGATAATTGTGGATGATACTGTGGTGTGACAATTTGTATTGTAGATTGCTTGGATTAGCTCATCTCTAGATGATTTTATCAATAAATTGTAGGGCAGCCATGTCTGTGGAGTAGTTCCCTAGGGTGATCATTCAAAATGGAAAGGTTGTTCAGATACCCAAGACCAAATTTTTTATAATAATTGAAA
>OMLF01037600.1:11286-22328 GCA_900302615.1 Holocentrus rufus | reverse complement strand
AATTGGTCTTAATTTTAATTTTTTTTTAATTTAAAATATTAAAAATTTTAAAACATTATTAGATATTGTTGATTACTTACTATTTTATACTACATTTTATATTTCACACTTTAGACAGTTTTTTCAGTACAAATAACTCATCTCAGTGTAATTAAAATCGAAAAATTTAAACTCAACAGAGCGGGGGTTAAAATAAGTTCAATAGCCTGATGCGTCACAGCTGTAAAAAATGAAGAGTAAAACAGCCGTTGCTGCTTTGATCTTCAATCACTGCAACCAGGTTCATCACACACAAAAAATGTAGGCTGAGAAGCCCAGTAGTTTGCGAGATTAGCTGCAGACACTCAGACATGTGCCACCTAACGCATGTTCTCCTAGCAACAGCCACTGGAGTGAAATACTGTTTATTCTACAAGCTGACCTCAGTGAAGCTCCAGGACACCGCTCTGCCCTTTTTGTCCACCTGGGGGCGCCGCATGACCTCCTTTCCTCCCTGAAACAACACCAAGGAAGGAAGCTGCTTGGATAGCGGGGAGGTCGACACCTTGTACCTGGAGGAAGAGTTAGAGGGATGAAAGATTTTATTATTAAAGTTATTTATAATGTTCACCCTCTGTCTCCAACTGGTAATTTAAAATATATATATAAATAAATAATGATGATTGCTTTAGACAAGGAGGGACAAGAATTTTAAAAGCATTAAAATATAAGTGCAAGCAGTAATTTACACAGTCAAAGCAGATCTTTCCAGCTTGGACCCCAAACAAAGAGACTTACTTCTTGGAAACTTCTCCATACCGGCCGACGTCTACTTTGCCAAACTTAAGACCAGCACAATTATACCTGAAACACAAATGTGGAAGGATGAGATTTACTTTGATTATTGTCACTGAGTAGCTCCTTGCACATTTTTGTTATTATTTACCTGTCTACATTTTAAACTACATCCTTTACAAATTGTGAACTCTTTTTATTTAATCAAAACCAATGGGGGCTTACTTCAGGGAGAGGTCGGCATAGACCGAGGCAAAAGACTGGCACTCTGGAGACCAGTTGGCAAAAAACTCCACAATCCACGTCACACGACCATCTCTGTCCAATTCGTCCTGAACACACACACACACTTTCCAATTTCGACTTCTGAACAAAAGTTGAACAAAAGTCTTTTATTGGAGCACTGAGTCACTGATTGAAATTTTTAGCTGTTTACTTACATCAATGGTTTTGTCGCTGAAGTATTTGATGTATTCTGGTCCCATGTAGAGCGGAGGCTTACAGGTCATTAGAAACACTGACACACACACACACACAGTCGACAGAGAAAAAGAACACATCAGTATCCAACTTAAGGAGTAACACACTGTGTCCTTGAGGCACTAAATGCATTTCCTACCTTAAAAGACATTTGCAAAGCCTTATTTTGGAATTATTGAAAGTTGCACTGTTTACACCAGTGTGTGTGATATGTCTCCCTCATGCTCACATTAGACCAGGTTTTCCTAGCGTGCACGATAGCAGCACCAGTTGTCACAAGCTACACTGGGCTCCTTTAAAAACACTGCAGCTACCATTTAATATTAGGACCGAACACATTGCTTAATATTGGCCATTTTTCTGAAGCATAAATTCTTTCCCCCCTTGACGTTTTGCTTGGAAAACGAGCAACTGGTGTGTGTTCATATCTGTGTTATACTGACCTATGCAGAGTGTCAGGTAGAGCAGTCCCATCCTGATGTCCAGTCTGAAGAACAGGATGACATTGGCCACTTTACTGAACAGGATGATGTTGCCGACATGCTGCTCCACCGTTACTGACATGAACAGAGACACAACACGGCTTTTAAATTCTGTTTTCACGTTTTGTTTTTTCTGTAATTTCCTGCCACAAAACCACTTTGAAATGAGCTGAGAGAGAGAGAGAAACAGAGAGATGTAGAAAATATTGCTTATTTGTTTGAAAGCTTTGGCAAAATTTGACCAATCTGGATTTGACCAATACGGGTTTGTAGAGGACAATACTGTTTACTGCTGATAGGCCATATTCATTATGTTTAAATTTCACCATTTTTATGCAAAAACCCATTACATTAAGGGTTTATTATTTCCCCAGAATTATATTTTTGTCAGGGTGGAAAAGCCCCAGAAAGTGTTCAGACTTCAGAGGCAGTTTTGTTCAAATTTAGAAAGAAAAAATACCTCACTACCAATCTAGCTAGGATTGCCCAATCCAAACATGAACATTAAAAACAAATAAATCCAGAACAAAATACAACATCTACTCACTGGCTCGCCTGTTCTTCATCATGACGATGGCGCTGAGGAACATGAGGATCTCCACTTCTCTCTGAGGACACATAAGATGAGCATTATCAAATATGACCAGCCAGGTTTGTCACTGTGCTGCGACCTTCAAGTGCTGTCCAAACATAATCATAATTACACACACCCATAACAGTCTCAGCAACCTATATATAAACATGGTGTGGAGGGTAAACATGATGTAGCTCTGGTCTGATATATTAGTTACAACATCCACTACATGCCTGATGGGTTCATTCTGCTATGACAACAAAGTAATTTTGAGGTCATTGATTTTTAACATAAAACTACTAACATTTTTAACAGGGCTCATTCATTATCTTTGAGCAAAAGCACTTGAATGCCCAACCAAATCGTATTTACAGCCCCCAATCTCGTAGGAGCTGCTGATAACACACACACCTTCCAACTTCAACCACTCTGTGTCAAGAATACGCTAAGCAGTTCCTTTCACAATTGGTTCTGTTACAGAGCAACGTGACTAATCCTAAAAGTAGAAATTTCGTTGAAATACGTGCTGCTACTTGACTGTTTACCTGCCGAATTTAATTGTCGACTTTAACGATTGGTTTTAACTGGTCGTAATTACCCCAATTTCAGTTTTTCCACTCGTGCATTTTAAGGTATCGTTAATATGTCAGATTTTTGAATGGACTACGGCGGACTGAACAACTGATAGAGGCTAATGTCCTCCTTGTAGTAACCAGCCCAAGTTTCCAATATTGTAAGACAGCAAACCATTACTTCTTTAAACAACGACAAAGCATTACTTTCTAGCATTTTCTACAGACCCAGTCGAAGTCGCAGGAGTTGCCGTCCTCTCGCTGTGTAGAGAGATGGTCGCAGATGCCAGGCGTTTTGCGGACGGCTAGGAAGGCTACAGACATGAAGAGAGAAGCTACATAGTAGGGCTTCAGCAGCCACTTGTACACCTGCGGCAGGTGGTACAGAAATGCAAATAAGGGCGTGAGCAGCGCCATTTTTTCCTCCCGTTAATATACAAGAAATAAAACGGGATGTGAACCCCGAAAAGACTGGGGCACCCGGTGATGCAACTGCTAGCTAAATGAAATGGCCGGTTGCTAGCTTGAAGCTTGAAGCTTGTGATTAACCAGCGTCAAACTGTCCAGAAAATAAACACAACTTCCGGTTATAACTTCAAAGTAAAATCCTGCCATCGTCAGAAAAAGCCGTGCCAAACCACACAAAAACTGTTCAAAATAAATGTAATTATGTCACAGAATATTTTGATACGATTTCTTGTCCTCTTGTGTCTACCCCATTACTTAATTGTTTTTGCCTCTCAAAAGAAAAAAAAAAAGGTTTTTAATTTAAAGGCATATGTACGTAATTTCCGGTGATACTACGATTAACTCTGGTAAACTTGACATAGCTTTGTAGATTGTAGTCGGCAAAAATGTACAGAAAACACGATTTAAAGGGGCGGAAAGAAGTGCAGAGGTCAACTAGGACGAATGGTTGAGAAGCAGCGGTGAATGGCCAGTGGAGAGATGAAATCAACGATGATTGGTTCAGCACGAATCAGGTCTCTCCCACCGGAACTGGGTTTTGTTTAAGCATAATAATAATGTGTTTAATACACTGATGTAATAAAGAGGTATCTGAGGCATGATCAAACAGGGAAAACATTTAGACCAGTGGCTCGCAAAGTGGTGTTTGGAAACCTCTAATGATCCTTGGGGTATTTCCAGAATACTGGGGGCTAGTTTAATTTCACTATTACTAAATTTAATGGAGCAGAGGTCATACACATGAATGACTTTTCAGATTAGAGGTTTCATTTTCTCCACTGTTTGCCACCTACTGTAAAAATCAGTTTGCAAAATCTTTTCAGTCAGAGGATGCTGAACAAAAACTTACAGGACTGTTGTACTGTATGTATGCAGTGAACCTTGTAACTTAGGTTCAGCTTTATATTTATATTTTTACAGCCCTGTTAATCTCAGGTATGTTAGACAGGACAGATGTGCTATACAGTGTTTTATTTCAGTGTTAGGTTTTTTTTTTTGTTTTGTTTTGTTTTTTCCCCCAGATGGTCCATGCACAAGAACTCCTATGACGTCACTTTTGCATTTAAAGTATTTGCTTTCATGCTTGTACGCAACTAGTGTTTTCTTTCAAGTTGTCATCCCATCTATTCCTTTATTAATCAGCTTGTGTTGCATTGTGGCACAAATGACACAATTCAGTATTAAAACAGTCTTCTACATGGCTGAGTCCATGCCTTCATCATCTAATCTAATATAATTTAGAGAGTGATAGATTGTGTGTGTAAAGATGTTATTTGTTCTGTAGGCTATGTTTTAATCTTGCAAAATTGCAGTTAAGTATGATAATAATAAAGCATCAATGCCAAACTGTATGTGTATATAAAAGGTGAAAGTGAAAGTATAGTAAATATAGTAAAACAAAAATTGTATTTAAATGTCAGTTACTGAGTTAGTCCATCATTGTTTTGCTTTTAGAAACTTAACCTGCATTTACCTGCATTTAATTTCAAAATGGCTGCTGTGATAAAGGTCTATAGTTACAGTACATTAATATTTCCTCTTCAACCCTGAATACACAAAGTACAGTTTACAATGAGGGTCCTTTGTGTGATGCTCAAAGTCTTGAGACTAAAAATGTTAATAAATGTGATGTAAAATATCACAAAGCGCAAATATTCAAAAAATACCAATGTAGAAGTAAAATGGCTGACTTTTATACAGTATTCCAAAAAGTACACAAAACGTTGTTAAGTTACATGATTACATTTATAACAGGATGTCTAAAGACTGTCCCAAAATTGAGAGGAAGACAAACAGAGATAATAAACTTCCAGTGAGTTGGGCTGGAACACCGGCCAAGTCTCAACCCCTCACCTTCCACCATGGCTTTTTTTTCTTAACTTCCGTGTCATAAGCATAACCAGGCCATCCAACAGACTTCACCCCACACTGCAACCCTGGCTGATGCCTGACTGGTGGCAGCAGTCTTGGTTGTGGTGGTGGCTGATAAACGGTGCGGCCTCGAGTATCAGAAGCAGGTTTTTTGAGGCCATGCTGCGAGCTTGGCTGATGCCTGACTGTTGGCGCTGGTCTTGGTCTTGGTAGTGGTCTTTGAGTGTCAGGAAGACGTTGTTTGGGCCTGACAATGAGGGGAACAATAACTTAATTGGTATCATTTAAATTCACATGAATTCAGCCTCCCTTTTTCTCCGTAGCTCATATCCCATGACTTTAACCCTTTGAATGATCCCTGCCTGCACTGTTCTGCCTCCAAATCCCATTTCAACATGAAATAAGTCAAATTTCATAGGATGCTCTCAAAATAATTTGAAGAGTTACCAAATGCTCGTCCCATGCCTAAACAGTACACAGCATGTCTAATGACAAGGAATCATGGCATGATGTCATGAAGGCTAAACAAATAATTTGTTAATATTGGCAGAATATCTTTGAATTTATGGCATGAAAATGGTTATATTTAAAAGTACTGAATCTCCATTAAGAATGTTGTGTGTTTTCAGCTTCAATTAAAAATATCAGTAGCCTCGAGAAACACAATCTGTCTGTACTGTATCAGATGTGACAGTGAAACAGATATGATGTGGAGCAGGAGTACCGTGATGGCGGCAACTGGACTGGAGGCAAGAGCATAGATGTGCATTTCCTAGGTGGTGGTGGATCAACAACTGCAGAGTCTGAAACCATTGGCCATGTTATCCTGAAAAAAAAAAAAAAAAAAGGTTTCAAGTTACTTCTACAGTGAACAAGCACAAAACCTTTCAAGTATTGGCATCATGGAAATAAATGTTCATTTTGCTCCTCTGTGTCTGATAGCTGCAACATTAAGTTATTTGATCTATATGCAGGCAAACAAAAATACAAAACACAACTGCACAGGAATGGATGATAACAGGATTACCCTTTCACTCAGCCCCACCTCTCTCTGTCTATTCTCTTTCACTTCATTCTATTTTTACAGTGTAAATCCTAATCAAACAAAATAAGATTAAGTATTGTAGGCAATATAAAAAAAAGAGAGGGAATTTGATACTCAAACATACTTTATCTCCTTTTCCTCCATTTGCTTTTGATTCACAGATCGATTCGGCTCGGCTGTAGGAAAAGAAAATGTTGACGTCATTCATCGGATGAAAATGGTAACTTTTGATTTGATGTAAGTAAAATAAACAAAATGAGTAAATAATAAAATAATAAACATCCATTTCTCCTGCTTACCTGTGTATTCCTGGTGAATGTTTTCACAGCAGTGGCTCCTGTGACTGTTCTCTTTTACCTGAGGAGGTAAAAATGAAAGAAGAAGTATTGGAGTATTTAGTGGGTGGGGCAAATAATGATCACAGCAAAGAAGATAAAATACTTTCAGGTATATGAATTTCATTTAGAGACATTTCACATAAAATACGTTTACTGTACTTACTGATTTCCCCCCAAAATTCCATTTTTTTTAAACCAGAATCATTTCAAGCCATTTACTTAAAATAGAAACTGTATTAGAAGAAGCATCTTGTTGAAATTTTATCTCTTTCTTTCATAAAACCAGACATGTTATCATGGTGACATTTCTTGAAGCCTATGAAATAATCTGTCAATGCTGTGTGATAACTGGATTTAAAAAGCCTTGATAAGTAGGAAAAAGAAGATAAAAACACTTCCTTTTTCCCTTTTTTTTTTTTTTTTTTTTACCGTGTGCTGGCGTGGTGAATAAACATAAAAAGAAGTCCTCTTGAACTCAAACTGGTTTGACTCTTTAAAAATATTTCACACACATGCTCACATGCATGCTCGCGCAAACACACACACACACACACACACACACACACACACACACATTCTTGCTTCTTGTCTTGTAAGATGTGCTATTTTAACTTTTTTGATTTTTCCCAGGTTGATCTTCCCTCAAATCAGCTGTTATACAGTATCTAGATGATGAAGTACATGTTAAACACTTATACTTATTATAACATGGTCCTCCACTGAAAGCAGTTTTACATTAAACTGACTTTCAAAATCTCTGTATCAGTCTTAGTGGAGTGTTGGTACAGCAGTGTGTTGGTGATGCAGGTGAGATATCGACCGGTATGACTGGTTTCTGTGTATCACCAAGTGAACTTTGTGCTGCTGAAAATGTCGCAATGCATTCCTGATCTACATTTAATTTAGTTTGGTGCATCCGCATGTATCAATTCAAAGTTGACAAACACAAAAGAGATGCGAAAAACAAAAACACTGTGAAAAATATGCAAAATCAAAGCTGAATCCAGCAAAATGGAGTGTAAAAACCTTTTAGGCTCTCCATAAGACACAAATGATCACACACATTTATTTTTTTGACCTTGTTTTACTCACTGATTTTTCATTTCTTTCCATTTATCCACAACCAATCACGGCAAATTACATAAAAACACAATTGAGTCATAAATCAGATACATTCCACACAAAATATTTTCAGAAAACCTATTTACAGTGACTCACTCTTTTCTACTGTATTCTCTCTGTTCATTTAGTATGAAAAAATGAACATAATTCTTATCTAATATGTCTTATCAGACTATTTGTTAAGGTTTTATTTACAGCTCCCTTTTCATAATGACCATAAAAATGGCCAGTAATTTAATAGAATTATACAGCTGACTGCTGCTACCTGTAGGCCTCAATTTGAGAATCTATTACAGAAAAAATACTGTGTTCCTTTTTCTTGCAGTACTAGTAGTTTCAATAACAAATCATATTTTTTACAGAAACTATGCTAATGCTGTTTTTTTTGTTTGTTTGTTTGTTTTTTGGTTGAATATGATTTTAACCTTATCAAACAGTGCATAGCTGAGAGATGATCAAGTTGAAGATGGCATGATACAGATTTAAACTTATGTTATATAAATCAGCACATAGACGCAGTACAAGCAGCCCCTGTTACATATTATAAAAATGATTGCCGGACCCCAGCTAGGGGGGAGGGCCAAAAATCTGGTACTGACCTGCTGACTGATCTTTTCCAGAAATAAGATAGTGGAGCCTCCTTGTGGTGGCAACTAAACATTGTTAGGGACGGAGTCCGGCAAACACAACCCTGGCTGTTCTGGTATTTTTTTATTCCAAAACAGGAATTTGAATTGCAAATGTCTAACACTGCAATAATAAAATATGTAAAAAGAGCCCAGATCAAAAATTAGTTTACATAAAATACAAGAGACCCACTGCCAACCTGCCATTGGAATCAAGGCACTTTGGCTCCAGCACAAATGAATCTTTTTAATCTTTTCAAGGAGAAACCTTGTTTGTTTCTCCCTGTTGAGGCAGCCAGCAGGAGGTCTGATACATGCCTCAAAAAATGTATTTTTTTGTGCGTATGTTGCTTAATTAATCACAAACATCAGCAGACTGCAAAACTGTTTTACCTGGGGATCTGCTGAGTACACAAAGTGCATTGAACAAGGCGTTTCCAAAGCATGCATGTTATGTTGCACACATGAGGGCTCATTCTATTATTGCACATATCATTAATGAAATCTAATGTTCTATTTGCTAAGCCCTTATCTGTCACATTTTCTGTGAACAGTGTGGAAGCTTTCTATTCACAAACTGAATTTAAAAGCCCCCAGGCATTCAAAACAAACAACTACCTAATTACAAATCTATGACTGATTCACTATTATTGTTAGCTCCATCTGAGCAGAGGCATAGTCACTTAACATGAAGTAGCTAGCTGCTAACTAATATTTCTACAATAGTCTATTTGTTTTGTACACCACATCGAACTTCTTTTTTTGCTTTTTATTCTTCGTTTTTCATTCCTCTGATATGCACAAGTTCAATTTATATACTTTCCTTCAAATGTAGATTTCCTCCATAGCTAACGTGTACTTTAATTTTGTTCCAAACAAGTCTGTGCCTGCACAGAATAACAGGAGAGGAGAGGAGGAATAACTGTTGTCACAGTAATCTTTTGGGAGAATAAAGGACCTGGTATTAATTTCATTATATGACAGAAATTCATGATGTGACCAGCACTGGAACCATTTTTCAAAACTGTTGTTAATGAAATGGAAAGGCATGTGAATGGAGATTTTTACCGAAACTGTGGTAATTGCTGCAGCGCTCCTACTGAGCTGCTGACTTCCTCAAAATTGAACTCTGTGGTTCATCCTCTGTAGGTTTGAAGGATGAAACTGATTGCTGTTGAACCTGCTGACAGACAGCACTTTGGGCCAAATGAAAGCCAAAAATATAGGAATTCTTTAAATCATTTGGGTGAAACAACATTTAGACCACCGTGGGACACTAAATCCTCCGCTGAGATCCAGACTAATGAAAAAGGTTTAGGTTGGCAGAGGCATATGAGGCAGAATTCACGGATAAAATCCTCCAACACCACACTGGAATGATTTCTCTGGTCAGACGTCTGATATAATGAAATATGATTCTAATAAAAATGGGAATAACTGTCTGCTGTGCAGCTGATGTATCCTGATTCCTGTGACATCAATGACTCCTCCTTTCTATCCTCCCAGAAAACACTGGTCTGTACAGAGCTGTGATTGGCTGAGAAGTGTCCCTGGATGGTGATGTCATAACAAAACATTTCAAGATCAAGTCAGCAAAGAAGCCACCAACAAACAAAATGACAATCTTTCTAAACTGACAGAAAAAAAAACAAACAAAAAAAAACAATGATGTGCAGGCACAATGTCTACTTCAATACAAAACAACATGAACTCATGTGCAGCTCATGAGCTTTAAACATGTGAACAGAGAGAGTCAGACCCAAAGAGACACAGCCAAGGTATGACTGCCAGCTAGGCAGCTAGGCAAAGCAATAAGGAGAAAAGGGAAAATGACCTGAAAAACAAGGAAGTGTGTTATGGATAGCACCATATATAAACTTGACATTAATCTACAATTTGAAAGGGTGCACATACACCAGGCTGTGTCAAGGAAGCTATCGAGAGGTAAAATAATTCAGTGAAAGCAGAGACAGAAACATCAAAGCAATCCTGACAGATAAACAGGGACATTCAATTGGCAGTTGAGAAGATAATATGATGTTCCCTAATAAGCATTTACTTCCCTTCATTTAAGGAAGAGTGGGTGGAGCCAGAGATTTGTCATTTAAATTGCTCAAAGACAAAGGGAAAACAAAGGGGAAAATTACCTGAAGCACTAAACACTGAAGCATTAAACACTTTGCACAGTGCTGCCATGCTGGCTGCAAGGCCTTAAAGAAAGGAACTTTTGTTCTGGTTAGGTGATGGTTTGGTGGGGGAGGTAGTTCAGTGTAACACCAGGCAGCACAGTAGATGAGACAAACGACTTGGAGGATTCAGTGAAGAATTTTTGTGCGTCACAGCAGGGTCTAGTTTATCCAACAGGATTCAGTCTGTGACTTCTGGTCACATTAAGTTGGCGGACAGCACCTTTAACCTATGTCATTTTCAGGCTACAGCTTGATACTGTGCAATGAATGAAAACTGACCGCAAGTCAAAAGTTCAAGTGACTATAAAGTTACATTCAAAGACTTTGTACAAGAATTCTTTGGTACCACTAGAGGAAGTGAGGATTTCTCCTACAGTATGACATCATAACCTGTCAATTATCATTAGCCATCAGAGTGAGGATATGTCAATACATATCATAATACAGTACATAAACTTATATTATATTATATTGTATTATATTATATTATATTATATTAT
>OMLF01037600.1:0-11222 GCA_900302615.1 Holocentrus rufus | reverse complement strand
ACTGCTACCTCTAAGTGCAATCTGAAATCTTAATATCTAGACAAGGCACAAGGAAAAAATAAAATAAAATAAAATAAAATAAAATAAAATAAAATAAAAAATCCCCCTTAACTGATTCCTAATCATTTGATTAGTGTTCATCACTTCTTAACTTGTGTCAGAGTTGATAAGAGAAAATACACCAGAACCTGTTCTGAACTGAAAATGGCTTCAAATATTCATATACTAAATATTCAAATACTGCTTTGTCTAAAGTCCGATTATTTAGCACTGCTCATATTATTTCCCCTTCTCTAAATGTCCCAAACACGTTCACCAGCTGCATTTTCCAGTTGTGATGACTGGAAAAATGATTTTAACCCTATGTATTCTATAAATGACCATTTGTTTGTTCCCATCTTGAATCAAATAAAGAGGTCAGGTTCATTAACATAAAATTTGCGATTGTAATATTATAACAACTCAAAACTGAAAAACAAATGATCTTGCCGCCAAATTGAGCAAACAAACTGTTTTCTCCCCCAAGTTCTCTATTTAGACTGAAAGATATAGACTAAAGGAACAAGAAATAAGATTTTTCCTGCCCCATAGCACTGATTTATATCTTTTCTATCTTTCAAAACTCACTTTCCAGCAAGAGAGATAAGTCCTACCCATGCTGTTACAGTTCCAACTAGTTGCCAATAAATGCTGTTAACGGTAATAAATTGCTTAATGCCCCTTTACATTCTGTCATGCAATAGATGACTTAATAGATGTATTTTTTCCATTGACTAATATATAGTCAAAGCCTGATATATAAGGGACCTCTGACCTGTGTCACATAGGGTTAAAAAACTCATTTCCTGTTCCTTTGCACATCCTGACAAAGTCTGGCAGTGTTACTACTGGGTATTACTGGAAATGTAGCTGCAACCAGCAACTAGTATGAGTCACTGAGATGGTTGATCCCAAAAATTACAAAAAACATTTTTGTTTTTTGCCAGAAAAAAAATGCTAGGTTCTTATCCCTAGCAAGTCAATTTGGCACTACCATTTCCTCCCTGCATGCCTGGCTTCTCTGAGTGCCAAACAGCTTGCTTATTAAATTTTTTTTTTCAGGCATTTTTGCCTTTATAAGTTAAAGTAGAGAGAGACGGGAAAGACTGAAAGACCGAGGGGGGCAACATTCAGCAAAGGTCTTTGACTGGTTTGAAACCAGTTCTGACACCTCAGATTTGAGGCTGGTTACAAAACAGCATCATATTTGATCAAAAGCAGAAAACTTTTTTTTCTTATTTTCGTTGTTTCTCTGTTGTGTGAAAGTGCATTCTATAATTCAATGTTCTGTTCTGTTCTGTTCAAAATTTGTGTCATATGCTTTTCTGACTAGAATCAAGCTCTTGATTTCCCCAGAACACCCTTAAACTCAACTAAGCTAAACCTGAATTCTCTTAACAGGAATCCAACTTTTTGAAGTGTTTGATTATTGCTGTAGCACCAATCATGTATCAATACCCAGCTTTACAGCCCAACACTATGTAACAGAAAGTGAACCAACTTCAGTAGACCTAGGCAGCTTGTCCGTTTGCTGTGTGTCCCTTTGCAGCGTGTCCATTCGCTGCGTGTCCGTTGGCCTGGTTCTTTGCATTGTCGCTCTCTGATTGGGTAAGAGGGATTCCCTCGTTGGCTGATTGGTTTGCAGCCTGCCTATCACGCTGTGTCTTCCTCCTGATCAGGTGTCTACGGTGATAGAACAGGTAGCCCGGCAACAGGAAGCCAGCCAATGAGAAAATGAGCAGGCCGAAATTTATCTGGTGAGGGAAGCAGAGCGATGTCAGTCAAAATTACTGTCTCAATATTCTTCTTCACATTCATTCATTCATGAGACTGGGAGAGTGGGAGTGGTTATTTGCCCTCTCCGTCCTGAATGATGTCACTGACGTCTGAATCAAAGCGGCTTGTAGAATCAAAACATATGAAAATAAGGAAACGATGGCAAAATAGCAGGAGTTACAGATTTTCTCAGCTACTACAAACAAGGACAAATTTCTTACAAATAGAAGAGCAAGGGAAAAAAAGTACAATAAGGCACCTTTAAAGTCCCCTGTGTAAATATAAAACGTTTGTGTTCATATGTAAGTCAAGTTGAGAATACAGTTAAAATTTTAGTGTGTTGTTTATACATGTGTGTGTGTACTTGTAGTGGAAGCAGACAAAAACCAGCTGTGTGTTCATGGTAATAAAGCAGTGGGTGGTGTATTTATATACTTAGAGGTCTGTGTGTACCTTATTGATTCACCATTGATGATGTGCTGTGTGTGTGTGTGTGTGTGTGTGTGTGTGTATCCTACCCAGTAAGGGTCTCCCTTGAGGTCCCCCACCATCAGCATAAACAGTGGTTGTTGGAGCAGAGCGAACACGGCACTGATCATCGACTGCAGGCCTGTCAGCGTCCCGAAGTGGTTGGCTGGATACCTGCAGCAGCACAAGGGTTAAAAACAACTACACATCAGATTAAGAATCAGAGTAAGACTGTAGTCTTTCAAGTACTATTAGCCAATAATAATTAGGTCCTCTTTTCTGTTTATATCACTCTTGTTAAGATGTGCCATCTGTCATATTTTAGGTTAAAGTCATATTCTGTACGTTATATTGTAGGTTATATTGTGGGTTAAGTTTAAAGTTAAGAAGAAGCAGTTTTTTCCTGGATTATGGTGTAGAGCAGGAGGGATTACTAAAAGTATTATTACACAATAATTAAGTTATTAAAACACAACTATGAAAAAGACAGAATACCAAGCATGATTTGGCACCAAATTCAGTGAGCTGAGCTGGGGAAGAGGGACCTGCATGCGGTGATTCTGGGTCTTGCTGATGCATTTGTCTCTGTGCCACATAATCTACTGTGGCAGGCTTTTGGTTTCTTAAGGTGCCAAGTAGCATAAAGAATATAGAGTATATTTTCAGATCTTCAGATGTGTTTTACAGCAGAGCAGCAGAGTTTAATACAGTTTACTAAACCTCCACCAAACCACTGAAAATGAATTCAGTAAAGACATTTTTGATCGACTTGGTTCCCCAGGCAAAATATCCCAAACCTATTATGGTAATTGTTTATTATCATTCCTAATTGGCATGTTTAGTTAAACACAATTATTTTTTATTGGCTCATTAAAATTTAAACCAAGTTTGGTCAATTTCCTTGAAATTTGGCATGAAGAGACTATCTCAGTTGGTGATGAATCTATAATATTGCAACCATGCTTGTCTGCAGAATTTAAGACCTGGTTTTTGTAGCTCTAACAGACAAGTGTCAGCCTCTGGTGTTGATAAACCACATTCACATTCATTTTTCAGGCTTGCAAAACCTATGAATGCAAGTTGGCAAAAGGCATGCTGATGCCCTGTATGCAGTGTTAGATCAGAAAACAAGATTTTTGTGTTTGCAGTTTAACTTGCACGAGAAAAAACCTTTAGTTGATCCAGACCATAGTCTGAGACAACTGCTGTGATGTTACAGAGGACAAGAGTGATACTCACACAGCAGCATAGAGACCTCCACAGCAAGAGTGGATGAATCCTCTGACTATGGTATGGAGAACAAATGACACCACCTAGAGATAGAAATAGAAATACACAACAGAAAGACAGGCAGAGAATGGGTTTATTAATGAGTCAGGGTACCAGTGGTATATGTGTGTGTGTGTGTGTGTGTGGGTGTGGGTGTGGGTGTGGGTGTGTTTCTTTCTCTAACCTGTAAGGGCAGGTTGTCAATCAAGGAAATGATTCCAAAAGTGACCAATAGGAGATTGGTGAAGATGAAAGCTCTCATGGCATTGGTCAGCTTCTGGACCCTTCTGTCTCTCTTTGGGGGACCTGATTGGCTGAAGGGGACAAAGGTCAAAAGAGAAGAGGTGTGAAGATCACAGAGCAGTTGGCGGTGTGGCACAGGGCTTTTATCAAGAGGACTTCAGACAAGTCCAGGACCAGTGGGAGTCAAATTCAAACCAAGACCTAGATCAACAATGATCAATGTCTTTGATCAATGATCAATGTCTTTTTTTTTTTAATTAATTGGCAAGATTGCTCAGTATTAGGTGGATGTCACATCAGTCAGCACATAAGTCACACAAGACAACATCTTGTCTCAGTTTGGGTGAATTGGAAAATGGGTATCATCCCCAAAATGTTGGAGCATTCATTTAAGATCTGGAAAAACATGATGTCTAAATTCCTAGAGGTGGTCTTAAATTATGGAGTTAGAGGACCAAGGCCCAGAATAACATGGGTGCTGACATAGTGCTGACATGCTCAGGGAAAATTGCAAGAACTTCAGTTTTGTCAGAATTCAGCTGCAAAAAATATTAGATATCCAGTTCCTTCAAGCAGTTGTTCAGAGAGTCAAGCTTATTCAGTAAGGTACAACTGAGTGTCATCAGCATAACAATGAATTCAGACACTATGGCTTTGAATTATGTGACCCAGAGATAGCATATACAGGGAGAAAAGAATTGGACCAGTGTTAACTATCATTCCCCAATTAAAAACAATAAAGTTTGCCATACACAGTGTGAATGCAGCTTTTTCAATGAACCATCTTCATACCTCTTTTCTGTATGGGCTGTGGCGTTTTCATCTTCACACTCCTTCATCCGCCAATCCATGATGTAGCCAATCAGAGGACAGGTCAGCAGACACAGCAGCTGCAGCGTGCCGAAGATAGATGAGTAGAAGCCAACTGGGTAAGAGACATCCAGAGATAGACAGGGAGACGGAGGTAAAATGAGGTCAACAGAAGAAGGCACAGAATGGAAAACAGAGACAGAAGCAGAGAAGAAGGTATCTGAAAACTGTGCTAACAAACTAATCAGCAGCATAGTTCTCAGTTCTTAGTATTGGTCATATATGAGGCGATATTGGCCTTTTTTTTTTTTTAGAAATTGCATGTTGGCCAATCAATGTCTTCTACCTTTGATACCACGGATATATATGATGCAGTTTGTTTACATGTTTATGGATCTGACAAATACTACATTGTCAATGGGAGAACCTTAACCTGTACTAATTCTGATTTTGACATTTGATTGGGTTGCACACAACACAAGTATGCATGAATGTTTTAACCTTATTCTTATGGTTATTATTAATATTACTATTATCCTTGTTTTGTATGAGGACATTCACTGTCCCATGGTATAAATACTGTCACAGAGGCTTTTCACCCAAGCAAAAGTCTGGGGGTGACACTTTTTTTTATTTTTTGTTTTTTTCTATAGGTGTCATGAAAATTATCAAATTTAAAGATGTGAAAAATACACAAAAATCAGCTATGTGCAGCATCAATCAAAACATTTCAGTGTCTGTCTTCAAAAGCTCATATTGATGGAAGCAGTATGTGAACACTGAGAGATCATCCCGTATCACTACATAACTGTCTTGACATTTACCGTTTTCCTCTGCCTCCTTCACCAGCTCCTCAGAAGCTGAAAAACACAACAGATATATGTCAAACAATCCTCACAGTCCACAGGATGATGAGAAACATACAAGTGTTGGGTCATTTTTAACTTTACCTTTAACATTTTTTAGTATGTAGCTTCACCTGGTCAGTCTGTATCATAAAAATAGCAAATCACTGCAAAATTACTAAAACTGAAAGCATACATGGTTATACAAACTGGAAAAACCACTACCCAACTACGTACTATTGCATTTTTATTATTATCATGTTATTGCTGATTGCATTGCTGATGTGTTCTTACGGTGGGGGTCACCATGGGTGACCAGGAACTCTATCATCTTGTTCATGGCCCCCATGAAGAAGATCAGCCTCAGCTGCGTCATCGCCATGGTGATAAGACTCCACAGGAAGATAGGAGAGCACACAGAGCGACAGAGAGACACCGAGCCTACAGAGGGAGAGAGAGAGAGAGAGACAAGAGGAGAGAGAAGAAAAAGAGCGAGGAGTGGTAGAGACAATGAGGTGTTTACAAGCTGGTTTCAAGTTACATGTATAGTTGGTTAATAACAACTTAATTACAAGATTGAGAGCATTTGAAATTTGCTGCTCATTTGCATTAAGTTCACAATTGAACTTTGATTAAATGACAAGCAAAATTCGCCAGGCAACAGCCAAACAGCATGTGAAGTTGTGCACTGAAACCACCAACCAAACTTTTAAACAAGGCAAGCTAGAGGTGAAATGAAGCAAGAATCAGCAGCTGTATGTATTTTCCTACGCCTAGGTATTTTCTCAATTATATTCTGAAAGCGGTTTTGATGGACTGTTTTTGTGTAAAAAGACATTGTTTGTTAGTTTTTTCATGTGAAACCTGGGAGGCAGAAACCAACAACAGAACAGCGAGAGGAGCATTCAGCCAATCAGAGTACTGAATGTGATAGCAACTATGTCATATGACATAGACACAGCAACTTTTTTTTTTTTTTTTCAAATTTACCCTTTAGTCTTAGTGTGCCATGATGGTCAGAGACTTTTCTACCCTGACAAGATTACAATTTTGGGAGAAACACTGAATTTTTGTCAGTTCGCGCAAAAACATATGTTTGTGACAACACTAGAACCATAACTATAAAGTTTCTCACCCTGGGGTGCGCTGGGGGAACTTGGCTCCTCGGGTTCTGTCTGCTTGGCCTCCATCATGTCCTCTGTGACGGTCACATGGGTAACCAGCCTGTCCCCAGTCAGCTTGTCCTCCTTCACAACCCCGCTCAGCTTCACTTTTTTACTGCCCAGAAGAAGAAAGAGAAAGAAAGATAAAGCAAATGTATTTGTACAGTTCACCTAAAATAACTCCAGCAAACATTACCTTTTGACTGGTGACTGAGGGAGGAAAGGATAGAGAGAAAGTCATCTTCTTGTCATGTGAACATCATACTGAGCTTCACAATTTCACCATGAATAGTGTGAGCAAATGGGGGACATAAGCAACTTTGCATGACAAATTGTAAACATTAATGGACACAGTGAACAGACAGGCAAGTGATGTTTGTTTCCAATGGGCAGTGCTCAGTGAAGTTGTGCAGCACTGATTCTTATGCAGTTATTATGCTATAGACTGCGGGACTTTGTAAGCTGTCCAGATGTCCTAAATATATTAAGTTAGGTTAATAAGATGGGATTTGGCAACATTAGCAAGACACTAGTGATTACAAGCTTTGAGAGCTATCCCACATTAAACAGATAATTAAATGCTAATTTTGCTAGCATTTAACAGGCCAGTTATTTTTAAATCATTCAGAAGGTTTTCTAGTTAACATCTCTCTTCACTTGTGTTCTCACTAAAAGTCCCAGCAATTCACCCCCCAAAAGCTCCTAACTGCCAAATCAACAAAATGTGAAGCATGGTGGACGTGAACGTGAATTGCAAAGGGCCTTGGCGCCATCATGTGATGGCAATCTTCAACAGCAGCACAAACACAAATATTTTTTCCTCTGCCCATACAAGCATCATGGGTATTTCAAAAGAAAATTACATCCCTTGCTTCTAAATTCAGGATCAGTCAGTTTCTTCTTCACTGAATGATTAGATAATAAAAAGATATCAACTGTTTCTGATGTCTTTTTCCTGGATAAAATCAAATTAGTAGAATTTGTAGACTTTTTCCACTAGTTTCTTGTAAAGTGGACAACTTCAGAAATGGAAACTGAATGCTGAAATTGAAACAGTAATTGGTGACCTGCTTAAGAGGAAACGTAATAACATTATTGTACCACTTTAATAAGCATCGCTTTAACAAGGGATGATAATTTTGTACAATAAAAATGTCTGCAGTGTGAATAGGTCTTAGCTGTGTGTACAGGGCCTATATAGTATTTATACTAACGTGTATCTGACGTCTTCAGGTGCAGGGAAGGATTCACCAGGCCAGTTGAGGAAGCAGTTGAGGAAGACCATGCAGGCCAGACCAGACCAAACCCACATGATGATACGGAAAGACACACCCAGGTCATAGATCAGCTACAGAGAGGAGGTAAGAAGAAGAGAATATTTTGGGAGGAAGAGAGGTAAGGGGAGAGAGACAGAGACAGAAATGAAGACATGAAGGAGGATGAAAGAGGAAGAATAAGGATGGAAAAGAGGGCAGAGAGACAAAACAACAACAAAAGGAAAGATTGGTGCAAAACTGAAAATTGTATGGAAATATTGCAGAGTTGATAAATGCAAACCACAGCATTATGTAACATTATGTAACATCATGCAAACCACAGCATTATGTAATATTTAACTTGAAATAGTGCTCAAAGGGTATTATGAGTGCATTAGAAGCAAACTGTGAGTGTAAAAACATAATAAGCACAATATTTATGTCAACTCATAGTATGATCTCTGCTATCACCCTAACTAATGATACTGTATCAGCCATGGAAAATAAACAACACGGTGCTGCCTTTGCAAAAGCTTTCCACGCATTAGATCATTCACTACTCCTTTGTAGGCTCCTTGCTCTCAGATTTAACTCAGTGGCCTACAGATAGCTTCAACTACCTATAGCTGACAAATTTCAGCGCTTAAAAGTCGGAGATGCAGTTTCTGGGTTCTTGCCTATAACAAGGGGTGTCCCACAAGGTTCAATACTGGGTCCAGTTTTGTTCACTGTTTATATCGCTAATATTGTTTCTACATTAAATACTTGTTATATCCATCTTTATACTGATGACACTATTCTGTGCTGTCTTTAACACTCTGCAAAATGGAAAATAATATGAGAAGAGTTACACATTACAAATCTCTTGCCATTTGGATTGATGAGAAGCTGCAGCAAAAGCTTGGCTTGTTCTAAATAAATCTAGCTTTGCTTTATTTTTCAGAAAAGTCTGTATTGGATTATGGAGATAGCAATTATAGCCATGCGCCTGCCTACAGTAAACACTGGCATTGCCTTGCAATGGAAGTAATGTACTGTATGTGCATGCACGTATGTGTGTTTACCTTGACACCAGGGAAGGTGACTGCAGAGGAGGCGTAGGAACCGATCATCACAGAAAGGATGGTTGAACGTACGTTCCCAAACATGTTAGGCAGCTAGAAAGATGAAAGGGAGAGAGAAAGAGCTCTAAAGATAGATGAAGAAAACTTATGTCAGGTGAACTGTAATACACAAGCATCAGCACCAGGTTACATAACTTACATTACTGGACAGTGGAATGATACATTTCCATGAGGTCAAATTCATGAGTCAGTTCATGCCTGCTGTGTTTTATATTGCTGAGTTCAGACAGGCCAATGAGTTTTTGCAAGCCATTACTAATTTCTGTGTGGAAGTTGATAAAAGGTGGTGTTCAGTATTTTTATTTCTGACTACATCCGTGCCTAAAAAATTCCCAACAAATTTATTCTTGTCAGTGTGGAAAAGCCTCTGAAACAACATTTCCACCATCATAGAACACTAAAACTCTCCAGTGGCGGCTCTCACTGCAGGACTTTAAAGTCCTTCAACACCACACTGGAATGATTTGGTCTGACATCTGCTATTAAAATTTAAAGGATAAAAACATACTGACTTCTTGTGGTCATGGAGGAACCTCATTCATGTGAGAGGTACACCACACTTACTAGACTTAGTTTTGATAAAAGTCTGACTAAAAGCTCAAAGGTTGCACATTGCAGTGGTGTAAAGTAACAAAGTAAAAATACTTACTAAAAATATGTTACTGTACCTAAGTATTTTTCTGCATTTTTGTACTTTACTACGGTATTAATGTTTCTGGTAACGAAATATGTGAAATGAAATATGATGAAATATGTACTTTTACTCTGATACATCTTCCCTGTTACTCGCTACAAACTAAAATCTTGTAAATGGCAGGCACAGTGAGGCATTTGGCAAACAGGCAGCATTATAATCAGCAGGGATGAGCAGTTTGCTTGGATGGAACCAGGATCCGGTTTGTAAGCAGAGAGTAGGCTGGTCTGGTCCGGTACTCTGTACCACTACAAGAGTCAGTGCTGGTATGCAGTACCGGGATGAGGGGGAGGCAGCTGCCAGCCAAAAATCCAATGCAGCTGCCCAACGTGAACACACATGCATCTGTGATCACAAATCGCAGAATTAACGTTAATCACAGATTCAAGTTTTATTTGGTTTTAATCACCTAACTTTTATTGCCTACTATGCTCTTATTTTGTTTATGGCTTATCTGTTTTAACTTGTCTTTATGTCTTCTTCTTTCTTATGTTTTTATTGGTCTGATGTTGTGCAGCATTTTGGGCAACGTTTGTTGTATTTAAATGTGCTTTATAACTGACTTGACTTGATTTGACTTTTGGGTACTTTTTACAACACTGGCACATTGATACTAATACAGAGGATGATGCTGCATACTGCTACATCTCAAAGAGCTAAAAGAACTAAAACACACAACTAATCATTCATCTCAATGCATCCTGCATTGACTGTCATTCTATCAGTGGTAATTTTGAAAAGTCATATATAAAACATGTAAAACACCATGAACTAAACTGGTGTTATGAGCAGCCACCGACTGTACCCACTGAGGGATTCAGAGGTACTTTATAGGTTCAACCAGCAGGTGGTGCTCTTGTTCTCATGGACATTAGAGCTTTCCAACTGAGAAGCTGACCAGGCACAGATACACACTAGGCAGCAGCAGCAACAACGTGGCAGACAGGCTCAGGAACATACTGTGGACCCAGACCCACACACACACACACACACACACACACACACGTCTCTGAGCCAAAGAAAGCAGCCATGCAGCCATATGCAGACCTCATGATATCATATGTTAAATATCTGCTCAGTTTAAACAACCTACAACAGTTTCTTTTTTGCTCTGCCTCTATTTATCTTTTCTGTCTTATTAGTTATACACATGCTTGTACGTGTGTGTGTGTGTGTGTGTGTGTGAGACAGAGAGAGAGAGAGAGATGGGGTAACCAAGCTTAAATTGATTCTACAGCTGTCTGCTCCTCTCTTACCTTGGATCAAGGCCAGCGCTGTATGGCACATGCTCACACACACACACGCACACACACACACACACACACACACACACACACACACACACACACACACACACATGATGCATGGCAGGCTGTCATGATTAGTGGATGAGTGATTTGCACAGAAGACAGGAGGTGTGTGCATGTGTGTACATTTGTATGTGTGTGTGTGTCTGTGTATGTGTGTGTGTGTGTGTGTGTGTGTGTGTGTGTGTGTGTGTGTATGAGAACAGTAGCTGGCCATACAGATGGTTG
>OMLF01037598.1:0-16610 GCA_900302615.1 Holocentrus rufus | reverse complement strand
TGTGGAAGAGGAGAGGCTAGAATAGCAGCTCTCTTCTGCTGCCTCTTGGCTACCAAAGGCCAGACTTGCACTGGCAGAAGATAATCAGCAGCTCTCACACAAACACGATGAAAAAAAAAAAAAGAAAAAGAAAAAAAAAAAGAAAGTGAGAGAAGGATTTACTTCCATCCTGCCTGTCAGGCAACCAGCAAAGACAGGGGAATTATTTTGGCAGCGACGCTAATGTGGTGATGGTTGTTGTTTCCTAAACTGATTTCCTTAATCCTCCGCTTGTTCCACGCTCCGTAAACATGGGGGCTTGATTTTGTAATCTGGGAGGTCCCATTGATGCACATGCACGCACTCATACACACACGCACACACCAACGGCTTGTCCCTCTTACCCCCTCCTCGTCAGCCGCTGCCCTAATTAGTCAGAATTAAGACGAATGCCTGGGCCTCCCACGATCAATTGGTATCGAGCGGACCTTCGCTCGCCCCTGCCTGGGGGCCTCTCTCGGCCGGCAGATCATTTATATCAATCGCTTTTGTTTTTCTTTCCTCCCTCCCCTCCCCCTTTCCAGTCTTCCATCCAGCAAGTGCAAGACTCTGGCTGTTGGCCTGCGTGCAGAATGGAAAGCGGGCAAGTGGCGACGCTTGGCACGTTAACTGCTACAGTTGTATTGATGTCACAGGGACAAGGTCTTCCAAATATGCGGGGAGACATGAGTTGCACAAGCGTGTGTATGCGGGATAATGTCTGTTTGTGTGAGTGCGCCGCTGGTGGTTATACGCACATCAAAAAGAGGGCTGGGCAGACTGGAGGAGACACAGCGAAAGGCAGTAGAGCCCACACACTGCAGTCATAGTTCAGGCTCTTATCCATGTGATGCTATTTACTACTCCATATGACTGTAATCGCTCCTCCAAGTTTGACCCGTCAACTCCTTCCCTGTTGCAAAAACAAGCTCTTCACTGTGAGTGTTTTTGAATGCCAGTGGATCTGGCCCAGCAAAACAACACGATTTCGGGCGGCGACCCCAAAGCTGTAAAAAATGCTCTGAAGGATGCAGAACAACAAACGTTTGTTTGGGTTTCGTCGACACTGTTTCCAACCCACTTATTTCCAAATTGGCAGAACTACTTTCTTTCCTAAAACTGCCACTGTATCACTACACAACAGTGCTACACTCCATATTCATTCACCTACCTGGTGTGTTTTCTTACAGCGAGTGAATATGATCAGCATCCTGTTTGATCTGATGAAGATCCACATAGAATCTAAATGTTGTCTTCTTCATTAATAAAGGTGAACATATAGAGTTTGCAGTGTGCAGGCTCTACTGTCTTTTTGTGTGTGTCATCAGGCAGGTTATGTTTTAGTATGATGTGTGACTGTCTGCACGTGCACCTGGACCTTTTATTTTCTGTCTTGCAGTGCTAACAAGTTCACCCTTTAGACGCAGGAGCCTCTCTTCTTTGTCCTTTACTCTTCTTGTAACCCAACACTGAAACATTTCTCTCCTCTTTATCTCTCGCTCTCTCTGCCTTCATCATTTGTTGTTCTGGGCGAGGCGAGGCTGTACGTGTTCCATGTCCTTATTGATTTGGCCCAATCTCATATCGGGTGCAAAGAGATGCATATCCATCCCTCTCCTCCTTATGTTGCCCCCTTTTTTGCTTCTCCGCCCCAAATCCCCTCATCCCTTTTCCGTGGCCCCTCCGAGTACGAGCGCTGGTGTGAGAACAAACGCAAGACAGGGAAAATCAGCAAGGGGGAGGAGACCAAAGGGAAGCAGGAGGGATGAAGATACAAGACATAAGCTGCAGGTCTCAGGACGATGGAAGATTGAGGCTTCAGCTCCTTGGACTCTCCCTCAGAGTTTTAGTAATGGATTTTGAAACCACTGTTTACTGGAAGGCATGGTTATTATTGTTGTTGTAATGTGTTTTTTCTTTCTTTTTTTTTTTCTATTAAGTGCCCGTGAATCTGCCCCTGCAAATGCTACACACAATGCGAGTGGAATTGTGGTGTAATTCCTGCGTATTATTAGGTCTAGTCAGACACAGCAGCACCTTAGGGAAATTCATTTATAGGACAAATTAAATAGAGAAAGGAAAGGGGTACAAAAGCGCACATTTATTAGTTCATTTCTCCAAGGTTAATGGTACGGTAGTGAAGTGCCGCACTTGCAACAGACATAGATCCAGTGTGTCCTCTGTGTTGTGTCTCTATGGGTCGCTGAGCGTGTACTTTGATGTACTTTGTCGTGCGCTGGTAGTATGTTAGAGCGTTAGATACTGACTGCTGGCACCCTGGAGGCAAGCTCAAAACTCTTTAGGTCAGCTGCCTGTTCATGTTGGATGCTTTGTGTGCATGCCTGGCATATTTGTGATGTTGCTTCTGGGTAGACGCCGGCTATGGCGGCGCTGCGCGGTGCCAGGCTTGGACACTGACCACAGCACTTATGCCATCCTTGAGCTGGCAACAGGCTTTTTGGTTAGTGGCGTCTTTTTTTTTTTTTTTTGCAGTCCTTTGGTGTAATCCATTTGTTCAGTGAGCTCAGTCCAGAGGGGGTAAACCTTGGCTAACTGGCTTGCGCTATACAGCTAAGCTAAGACGAACCTCGGGCTGCAGTTTAAACTCATGCGTGCTGAGTGTGTGGCGAGGCCAGATGAGCTCTCTGTGCCTGCCCACAGTGTCCATTTGCGTTATTGTGAGTGGGTTTGTGTGTGTGTGTGTGTGTGTTTGGAGGGGGCCAAGTGAATGTTTTTATTTGTGCGCTCTCTGTCCCCGTCTCCCTGACTCATCCCCGAGGCCCAGGCTGTCCTGGCGTAGCGACTCTCCCTGTCTCTTCCCCTCACACTCCGTTGTTCTGTCTGCTTCTGTGCCACCTGCTATTCACAGACGAGGGCTGACAGACTTCAACTCTGCCTTCTCGTTTTCCTTTAGACGCACACTGCTGGGGAAAGCCCCCATCTGCACAGAACCCCACTCTGTATCTCTGCCGCGAACATAAAGGGACATAAAAGAGAGAGAAAGGGAGCGCGAGGGCGGAGGGTGGTCGTTCTATGGCGTCGTTATGGATTAAGAGGAGGGGAAATGGGACTATTAATCCTCCTCTGTCACTCTGCACCGTTGAGTATACAATATGATGGTGACAAAGTGCCATGTAAATATTAACCAGTGTATCCTTTTAGAATTTTGCCCATTCACCTAAATTTTCTGCTTATTATCATCCATATAATGAGTCTCGGAGGAGGGACGCTCCCTCTCCCTCTCCCTCTCTTTCTCTCTCTCTGTGTGTGCTTGATGGGGCGGGATGGTTGGCAACCACTTCTGCATTTATGCCTAATTTGCCATTGTGAATACTACTGAGTACAGCAGCCCAAGTTTGTTTTGCTCCCGAGCTCCCTGCTGTGCTAGCATTACTAGAACGCGCGGGCCATAAGCAATCAGAGAGACGGGAGACATGGGGGGATTGAAGGGAGCGGGCGGCTGCGGTATCATGTTTTAAGTGACGAGCGCACGCTGCCGGTGATGCTGATGAAGGAAGATGTCGTGAAGGGAGACTAATGCCCGGCCCCTGAGGTGTCATGCCAGCCCAAGAGATGGTCCCCGTGAGGCGCCCCGCGGTGGAGAGTCAACCGCGGCGAGGCTGAACTGCTGCCAACCTCGCTGGCCGCCTGAGTCGACGCAGATGGCACAGAGTGGCACTGATGTGGCGGGGTACCGAACATGAAAAGCGGGGAGTTGAGTTGAGATGTACACAGAGGCAGAAGGACACATACACATGTTTTAATAACAGTCTGTCATCTGCTTTTTAGAGGAGCACACCAAGTTTTGGGGAGATTGGCCCACAGGTCAACTCACGCTTTATACAAACACTGAAATCATCCACATGCCCATATATCCATACATGCATATGCAGATTATTTGCCCCGTGCTCCAGCTCTTAGGCACACAGTATGTCCAGTGATAATAGGGGACTAACATTATCAAAAGTGAGAAATTCAGAACTTGTTGCAGCTCCAAAGTTAAATGTTAATTCATTTTCGATATGCTATGCCAGAAGTTATGTGTAGGAGACGTGTCAGATTTACACTTTAAGTGAGATAATAATAACATACTGCTTTTGACTACCAGTGACGACTTTCTTCGTTTCCAAGTCAACGTGGTGGGCGATGGGAGACTTTCTGCAGCTAAACATCACCACACAGCGGATGAATATGTTGTCGGTCACAAGAAGTAGTTCCAGAAATAACCCTGCTTACATGAAGTATTTGTGTTAATGATGTTCTATTTTAAAAAATGTGTGAATGCGCAGACCATATGGTGCCAAAAATGTCCATCTTAATAAGCAATTCAGTGTTAAGAATCTTTCTTGAAATATCTGCCAGTGGGATGAGACAATCCGCTCCTCTCTTATCCCAGAATTTTATTTAATCAAGTGTCAATTTCTTGATACTAGTGGGCCAATCTGCCTTAATCTGCCTTGTTTCAACATATTTATACTTGAAAGTACATTGGAAACAAGTGGGATTATCTCACTTGTTTAAAGAAAAACAGGATTTTAATGAATAACTTACTTCATTAAAAAAAAGCAACTTTTTTTTCAAATAGGTAAATAGGTTTGGAAAATGCATGTTGTCACTCAGCATAGCAATGAAGTGTCACCATGCAGCACCAAAACTGGAGAAATATTGATTCTGGTATCTCTGCTCTGATCATTTGACAGCTAAGTCGAGCTATGGGCCAATCTCCCCAAACATGATGCATTTTTTTTTACTATCAAAGTTGATCTTCTAGTCGTTTGGGAAAAGAAGTGAGAAAGGAATAGTTGGAGCACTACATTGAATATCTGTGAGCCTTTGCAGTATAACCCTGAGGTATGCATACAGTGAAGAGTTTCTAGGAGAGGTCACCCGTAATCAACAGAGGCCACCCGTAATGCAGTTATGGGATGAAGCATCAGTACGATTGCACTGCATTTCCTGTGACTTCTTCTACCTGGAGCTGCTCGGCATTCGAAAGCGTAGCTTCTCCAGAATGAGCCGAGCCCGGGTTGCCTGCCTGTTCCCTCTGGTTCATGATGTATTCACAGCGAGAACATGTTGTATCGAGTTCCACATGGCAGATTCTTGTTAGCCCAGATCCTGAATAATCAGTTGTTGTCGGGCTTCCCGAGCGGCGGCCCGCGGGGGCCAGAGAGACGTGCCCGGGGACTCTTGGGGGCCCTGGCTGCGGGGGGTGGGGGCGGGGTGCTGTTTGACTGTTGCGTCTGTCTATCAGGAGATTTGTGTGGATGCTGGGGGCACGGAGTGGAGACAGTGTCAGGGCAATACCCTTGACGGTGACGTGATTGAGTAGACAGCCGCGACCCGCTCCTCTCTTTACCCACCACCCATCTTCTCCCCCCTCTTCATCCCCACCCCTTCCCTCCTTACACAACAGCTCCCCGAGACTGTGCGATCACTTAAAACAGCGCTGGTTATTATACGTAAGCACATCCTAGTAATTTACGCATGATTGCCTGGCAATCTGAGGCAATTCATCATCCGCTTTCCTATCTTTCTTTTTTTAATCTGTTGGCGTCTTGTTCCTCTGGAGTTTAATCTATAGGGCTATTAAGAATGCCTGTGTAATAATGGCTCAGCTCAGGTGACAGTGTGACATTGGCGGCGTCATTGCTGCGGGTTTGGGAGTTGGGAGCGCTGCAGGCAGCTGAGGGGGGCCGCTCGGGCTTTTATAGCTCTGGAGCTGTTGGACCATCCGTTGTTTTGTCGGTGCAAGACCTCTACTCCTGTCAGGCGGATGGGAAGGGCCTTGTCTGTGTGAAGCAAAAACATTGTGTTATGTCAGGATTCTCTTCATGCTTGATGCGATGAGGCTGCGTGTCTGTATACAAACTGTCAAAGTTCCCTTGGGAGCATTAATGCATGTCAGTGACTGCTGTTGGTATTCTGTCCTTAAAAGTTAAATCTGTGTGTGAGCGTTCGCCTGCGAGTGTGTGCATGTGTGAGTGTGTTTTTGCATGTATTGTGTGGCATTGTTTGTGTTGTCTCTGATATTTCTGTTTGCTTGTGTATGTGGGTTTTACTGTTGGTAAACAATGTCATTTCAAATGCTACTGTGTAATTGTAATTTTGAATGGTAAGAGAGTCTATAGAGTTTTACCAACACAAATTGTACATATTTAAACCTTTTTCTTTTTTCTTTTTTTTTGACAAAATGTATCATTAATTACAGAAAAACAAATTACTCCTTGGTGGAGGCAATAATTAATGGGGAAGATATCATTATCTTAATGGCTCCCCGCGATCAGAGCAGGGGACATGGATCCGTCTCCTTCTGTTTCATTCTTTGTTTCGTTCATCCATCATGAGCAATATCACCGCGAATCTGATTTTGACATGACTTGGTGCTGCATCTCACCAGTGCTCTGGCCTTCTTTTTTAATTAATTAATTTATTTCAAAATTACTCTAAAAGTCTTAATATGGGAGCCACAATCACAAGTCAAAACGAGATGACAAGTGGCAGTAACAGGGATCTACAACATTTTTGGGAGGGTGACATGTTTACCAATACCTCATTTGTATCCACATATTTATGGTGCTAATATTTCGATGACTACTTAAATATAATGTTCGATTGATGGGGAGAAATTAAATAATATACCAAGAGACAAAGTCTTGACTAATATGCAATTTAAAATGCAACAAAGTGGATTAGTTTAGAAGAATTGAATCGTTTGACATGATAATACAGCAAAATTCAAGTAACATCTGTCATCTTACACAGATCATATACAAAGACTTACATGATAGTAAAATAGGCTCATAGAATGTCAAATATCTTTAAAGCCTTTGATTTTAAATAGAACCTGTCTGACCAGACCTGATGTTGTTAACCCTTCTTTCCTGTGCTTCTGGATGAGACATGCACCCTTCAAACCAGCAGTCTGATAAGAGGCGTCTGTGGAACATGCATGGAGCATGCATGATGCAGCCACTGAATCCACCGAAATGTGCAGAGACAACTTTGTTGTTGACTCTTGACAGGTGACAGTGACGTTTTGTTGTCTAGAAGTTACTTACATCGTCTCTGGCATCCAGTCGGTGTCCTTTTGCTGTAAGCTTAAGCTTATACTTGTCTAAATGTAACACATCCTATGTTTTCCATTCTAAAAAGTTCTAAAAAATATATGTTTTCACAATCACTTGTCACATTAGACAATACTTCTTTTCATGCAAAATACAAATACACATAAATGGCATCGGTACAGGTAGCTGGGTGCACAGGTGTGTTCAAATGTTTTTTGTTGCAGTTCCACATGTTTCTGTGCATGTGTTTATTCATAGGTGTGTATTCATAGGTGTTGTGTTCTGTCTGAGACAACCGGAACCTCAGGCAGAGTTGACAGCAACAGCAGCAGAGTATAGGCTGACCCGGCAGCACCTCCCCCGTTGAGGAGTTATCCATCTGTGACTGCTAGACATGGCTAATGGATGCCGACCTTGCTCCATGTTCTCTATCGGTTCCATTCAGCATCTATCAGCCCGGGGATGCATCTTGATTTACCCCCTGTCCCTCCTCCACTTCCTGCTTGTGGAACGGCGTGCCAGAGTGCACCTTGGGTTGTTGCAGGCCACTGTAATCCGCCTGGGCTCTGTGGAGGCTAAATTAGGAACTGAACAGAATGAGCAGGAATGGGACAACAGAAGGCGGTGAATTTTAGCTTGCCAGGCGATCATGGAGGCGAGTGAGCCACAGATACCGACCCTGGCTCTGTCCTCATGGTGAGCTTTACCTATCTCGTCGGTTTGTTTTCACTCTAAATAAAGAAGTATTTCGCCTGAGTGAAAGCTGTCAAGAGGGTGCTGTGTAACATCAATAAAGTTATTCCTAAAGTAGTCGTAATGCACTACTCATTACCTGTTTCAGATGTTTCAAATATAATCCTATTAGTTTACATAATACTCCCCAGAGCAGTCATTTCTTACAATACTCATTAGATTGAGTTGGATTGATTTTTTATTTTTATTTTTTTTACATGTCATATCACATAATCGGCCCATCCCACATGGGATTACAAGACCCCAATCAAAACAAACATGTCAGCTTGCTATATCATCGCCGCAAACAATACTCATTTCATTACAAGCACATTAATAAGTGCATTCCGGTATCATAATATTCCAAACATAGCACAAACTCCCCAAAATCTTCCTCCCTTTTTTCAACACAGTTATGTCCAATGATCCTATCACCCTTTTACTCTGTAAAAGGGGGAATACTTCCATTTAGTCAGAATAAACTACGCTGCTTTTTTCTAAGCAGCTCAGCACCATCTGAGACGACAATGTGGCTAATTTTGAAGAAAACAAAAGAGTTTATCATATGTGGAGAATCTGACTTCAGTGTATGTGTATAGACTAATTATTTTTTATCTGTAGGGATTGAAAAAGTAAGTCACTACACTACCTGTTACTGGGAAAATTAATGTAAACCTTTACTGGTCAATATACTCCCACCCAGCACGTTCCCTACAGAGGTCCACTCCTTTCTTCTCTTACACATTCATCTCTTCTTATGCTGCCGACCTACTTTGTCCTTCGTGCAAATATTTGCTATCTCCCTCCTCAATCATATTTTGCCTCTCTAAGTCCATATTTCTCGTTATCTTTTGCTGTGGGGTGGGGAACCCGTGTGCTGACACAGATGGTTTGGGTTATGTTAAGGACTCCCAGATGGCATTCACAAATATATGAGTCATATTTCAGTAGATGCGTTACTGTACAGACCTGCATCCTCCATTTACTCTGGTATGACAGCGGAGAGAGCCTTGCAAAGTCAAGTGAAACAGTTAAAACTTTTTCCCTAAAACTTTTCTTTTGTCTAGTTTTTATCCTTGGACTAAAATTGGTTTCTTGAGTCTTTTCTCCTAATATGGAAACACTCAAAATATCCCATGGGCCTGAAAAACAATCACTGGCAATGAAGTAATCTACCTAAAAGACACCCTGTTGATTTGTTTCTTATTTAATTGTCCTTGTGTGAGTGTGTGTGTGTGTGCGTGCATGCTTTCACATTCCTGTGTGTGTGTGCATGCGCAAGCGTGCATGCGGAAACAGAACGTGCATGTGTGCGTGTGAGTGTCCTTATTTGCTTCTGTTTGTCTGAGTCTGAAGCCACGTGGGTGTGTTTTTGGATTGCATCTCCTAACATTTCATTGACACTCACAGCAGCAGTCAGCGCATTGATTTCCCATTGGTCGATGTCGGTTGAGTTTACAGAAGGCAGTGCAGAGGTAAAATATCTGCTCTCCCTCTCTTCTTCTCTCTGCAGCGGTCGCACCATTCTTTACTTCTTTTTTCAAAGGAGGTATTAAGAAACTTAACTTGGCAAATCTTGACTTGTGTTGCTTAGAATGTCACTTCACTGAACTCTAAGCCAGAGCAAAGCCGCTGCATCCAGGATCATTTGACAAGAAAAGATCCCAAACCCACTCATATTGGCTAAACTTCTGGAGACAAAGTAGAAGAATTAATGTCAATAAATCATTTAGTCAATATGATAAATTATGAGACATGGGTCGCCAAACACACAGAGCTTAACCCCTGCTCACCTCTGAACCCTGCTGGTCCCGTCGGTGGATTCGTCATTACAAATGCATGCTGCACAGCCGAGCTTTGTTCAGACCCGCAGAACTTCGTTTTAAATTCCAGTGGAGATCCCAAAGTTTCCAAAGATACCAAATATATCCTGCTGAATTACAGGGAGAATTTTAATAAAATGATCATATATTTTCTGTTATATATATATAATGATGCTGCCATGTCAGTGGCATCTTGGGTTTGAATATTTTACTCAGTATAAATGTAGCTTCAGTGAAGCGTTGCAGCCAGCAGATACAGAATATGTATGTAATATGAATATGTAATATGAATATGTGACATTATGGTACAATAGGGAAAACAAAAACATTTTTTCCAACTTTCAAGCTGCTTAAGGGGATGTTTGCTCACCATTATAACAATAAAAACTAGAGAATCAAATTTTGATAGACTTAGGTTGAGGTGTACACACTGTATGACTGTAACTACAAGACAACCAGCAGTGTACAAAAGCTGGCATACACTCACTGTTAAGAAGTCTCAAGCTGGGCCAATTGAATGGCCTGGACTGGTGGAGGCCAGAGGGCAGAGCTGTTGTTTTATCCAATGGGATTTGGTCATGTTGCTATAGCGCTGGTGCCCCCAGAGCATGGCTGCTCCTCAGAGGCCAGCGTTGTGTTCTCCATCACGTTCCCCCCACCAACACCAGGCCTGCATGTCCGGCAGGCCTGGTGTAGATGGTCCCTTGACAGCCCAATGTGACATTTTCTTTCATCTGTGTCTTGCTGTCTCTTTTTTTCCCATAGTCTTTCATCAAAATTTCTCTCTCCCTCTCTCTCTCTCTGTCTTGCCTCTAGAGCTCTCTGCCATCACTTGGGGGCCCTCAAACTTGTAGAGAGAGGACAGGGGTGATGAAGAGACAGAAAGGGGCAGCTGAGAGAAAGTTTCAAGTTTTTATTTACGTCTTTTTTTTCCCCGCCCATCACGGTAGGCTGCAGCATGCTTTGCCTCTGAGGTGCCGGTTGGAGTAGGCTTCAGTGTTCGGCAGCGTAGGCTTAAGTGTTTGTGACAAACTGATGAATTCAGAAGCTCTCCCTCGCAGCCTGTCTGATCACATGGATCCTCTCTTCCTAACAGTCTCTCAGTGCCTGCTCTGCCTCCTCAGACAGACTGAGAGCCGACAGAGAAGGCCTTCGCAGACAGCTTAGATAGAAGACAGATAGTACAGGGGTGGGAAAGGAGACACGCGGTAATCACAGAGATGGAAGGATGATGTCAGTCGTGGCATCTGCTGGCCTGGGTAGAGGAGCGCTGAATACGGCCGGGATTGAAGGATCTACAGTGTCAGAACCGGAGCCACCCAGTTTCTCTTTAGCCTCCCAGAGGAATCAATCTCTCTTGGCCATAAACGCCCTCACTGTTCTCTTGTCATTCATCATCCAACTTTAAGTTCCCGCCTGTCCACTTTGACCCCTTCCTCTCTTAATCATCGCCACAGTACCTGACTACAAAGTGAGAGAGTACAGTACAAAGCTGATTTTTATCTCACCCCAATTGCCTCTACACTCAACCTTTTATTTTGATAGGATAAAAATACACCATTTTGTTTAAAAGTAATATTTTCCTAGAAAATGTGCCTGTTTTGCTCCTCTCAGTCGCCAACTGATGTAACATAGTAGTGATTCAATCTGTTTAATGAAAGCTTTTGCCTTTGCTGCTTTAAACACCCAATGTCAGGTCGGCCTCTCCTGAGAAAAATCCCCTATCGATGATCTGAGTGATGTGTTTTATGTTTCAAGCAGCAGCAGCAGCAGCAGCAGCGGGTTGTTTGGAATAAAGAGAGGAACTCAGCGGTTAGCGTTACCAGCGATAACTACTATGTCTGAAAAACACCAAGAAAAGAGTGCCACCCACAGAAAGTCAAACGAAATCAATAGAAAATGTAAAAAAAACAATGACTACTGGACAAACTGTCTGATCAGTGTTTGATCTCTGGGAAATGCAGTGAAAAAACAACAATAATGGCTGCTTAGGAAAATGAGCTTCTTGCGGATTACCCCTTTAACTCACCAGTCTCATTCGACACAGCGGCTGTCGTCTTCACCTGGGCTTACACTGAGCGCGCTGCCTTCGCTGCGCGCTTGTTACAGGCGGCGGAGTCCCTTGTGTTTGCTTTTCAGTCTCAAGCAAGCTGAGAATAAAAGGGAATTTGATTTCAGACAGGTGTTTTACTCGAGGACCTCTGAGAGGCCTCTCCTGACAGTGCTACTTCAAGGGGCCCCTGTGAGAAGTGAACGGATGCCGATCAATCCCTCACATCATTTCGAGGTGGGGCTGTCACCACCAACTCCCAACTGATGTGTCAGGCAGCTTCAAACTCTTAAGTATTTATTTATTTATCCATATCTGTTTGTTTGAATATTTCATGTTGCCTACTTTCCCACTTTTGAGTTTTGGGCGACCTTCATAGTCAATGAGTTCATTTTATATTTAGTAAATTTTTGAAAGTGAGTGGTTTAATACTCAATTTGTTACCTTTTTTTCCTGGTGGCCTCAAAGAGACTATATAAAATCTTGTCCTTGGTTAATTTACATGATTACATTTTGATTTGTGGATTTGATAGATTGGTCTTTGTTGCCAAGCAGCCTTCGTTTAGCTTGCTGTGACTGACTGTCTGTAGTACTTCATCACCAGCATCCCACTCATGAGATTATTAATAACTTAATAGTAGATAGTTAATTCTTACACTGATGACAGGATATCCCACTGATTTTTTCTGCATTTCTGTGAGTCATTTCTCTCTGGCTGAAAGATATTGACTCTCCTGATCATATTTCATCCGGGTTTCAATCAGTTTTTACCTCACTTAGAATTACGCCTGGTGCATACAGTATTCCCCACACGGATAGATCTTAATTTTTCAGCCCAAACTATCTGGGATCTGAGTCGCTCTTAACCCCCCTCACACAAATCAGACTTCACTCAACAGATTAGTTTCCACCTCCCATTTTTCTACTTTCCTCTCATTTTCCATTTCTCTCAATTTTTCTCTCACTTGGTCTCCTTTCCTTTTTCACGCATCAAAAGAGCTTGATGGTTTGACAGGACGGGCCCTAGAAACTTGCTGCCTCCCTCCAGACCCTCCAAACTCTCTGCTCCCTCATTGAACTGTTATCTGCCCCATTTCTGGGCTTTTCCATGGCAACAAGCGAGCTGGCAAGCGTGCGAGCGAAAGGAGCGAGGTCTCAAGTGGAAGCAGCATCTTGTCTCAGACAGCTGTCTGCTAAGAAGACAAAAGGAGGAGGAAAAAAAAAACGCAGGAGAAAGGGAAACTTTGGGAAACTTGTTTTGCCCTTTTAGTATGAAAACAACTTAAATTGATGCATTCCAACCTGTATTGATGTAAAATGGCGACCAGTGAAGCCCTTTGACCGATCTCAGCCCTCAGTTCTGCCCTGCTGATAAAAACATTGACTTGTATGGCTCTGTATCCCCGCTGTTTAATGACACCGCTGTTGACAAAAGCATAAAACGGCTGTTTTTGTGTTTCCTTGAGGGGTTCCTGAACAACCTGTTCACTTGACGCAAGCTGAAACTACTCAGTGACAGACCACAAAGTTCCATCCACAGGACCCCTCAGTGGAAGTAACCCACATTTCACTCTATTTTCAGCTTAATGTCAGATGTAAGAGCTACCAAAACATGCGGGTCTCTCCACCCAACATGTATCAAATAGAGCCCAGTCCCCTGGAAAGCCAACATGTACACTTGATTCTTCTTGCATGCGAGCCGCTCTTCACAATCCTTTAGCCTTTCCTCCGCAGGTTCTTCACTTGGATGCGGAGCGACAAGGCGACTTTAAAGTTGGGTTATGTCTATGTCTTCAGCAGGATTACACCAGAATCCCAGTGGTTTTAAACCAGTCACACTCTGCCACTCAAAGCTAGACATTTTCGTTTGGAGCGTTTATTAAAAGGAGCTTGGGAGCGTGTGGTGACAACTGAAGCGTTTTGCAGAAATGGAATGAGGGATAGAGACGAGGAGAGCTCAGCAACGAGGGTTTCTCCTTTTTAAAAGTTTCAGTCTCAAGGCTTTCATAGCCTTTGTCAATCTGTTTAGAAACACTAGAAGTTGCAAATGCGGCCCTGGGACGCGGCGGCTCTGAGGACGGGACTGGGAAGGAACAAACAATCAGAAGCAATCTGTGAGCGGCGATAGCCATGACTTTATAGGGCTGTTGTCCTATTAAGGCTCCTATCTGGGAAGGGAGAGAGGGGCCTTCCTTGTCTTTATTGCTTATGAGAGGTTGATGTGAGTCGTTCCTTCTGGCTTTATTTGGCATAATCAGGGGAAGAGGGGGGGTGGAACAGGATAAGGAGAAGAAGCATCACACTGATGATTAGGGTGAAAGGCAGTGTCAGGAAAGGGCACTGTCAGTTTGTATAAGGGTTGTGTTTTCATGCTCTTTTATATCGATTCTTAAACACTGTGTTTATTTTAAACAAAAGTATACACAAGTCCCATAGCAGCTGTTTCATCCTCTTTATCCCATGGTAAAGACAGAGATACTGAGATTGTGTAAAAGGATTAAAAGTGAAATGCAAAACACACGTTTCATCTAATGTAAAAACTTTAAGGTGAATAAACTATAATTGCAGGAGACTCATGTAGGCCTGGCTTCTTTGTCTTATATGCAGAGGGTTTAGTTAGTAGTCGGTAAGGGAAGAAGCTATAAAGGAAAACAGCTCTTACATCATAGTATATAATTTCACTATAAAACTTAATAACATGCATGCAGTGTTAACAAATGTGTATGTTCCCAGCGTGAATGCTGGCCTTATTATCAAAGATCTTTTTTTCCTCATCGCTGCCTGATTTTAATTTTCAAGATCTGATCTTGCGAGACGATATTAATTGTGTGAAATCCAGATCCAAAGCACACCACTGAGCAGCGAGCGTCCTTGCCAACAACCCAAACCATTTTATTCATTTTTAGACTAGTTTGGTGTGTCTGCCTTTCCTTTGCCTATCATCACAATCCAGGACGAGAAAACAATAGCTAGTCTTTTCTCCACACAACAGTCTTTCTCACAGTATATTTGATGTTTTTTTTTTACCAGCAGATTGTGGCCAACAATTACGTCCTGTGAGAATGGCAGCGCTCATCATCCTTTTGAAAAAATCGTTCTTTCTTCTGTCACCGGTTTTCTCGGCGTAACCCACCTTGTCCAGCTTGGGTGAAAATTGAGAAGTGCTCTTGCAGATTGTCTCCTCTGTCAGCATCGCTGTGTTTATCTATTCCTTCTGTCACTCTCAACTCATCAGTGAAATAGTCGCTCAGAGTATGGATCCTGTTCATGACAGTCCATCATTTTTGACAACTGTACACAAACATCTCTTTGAAACTGCGAGGAATAATGCTGTTGATGCATATGTGGATGAGGGGATACAGGACACTCTTATGGGCATGCATATTGATAATCAATTTTCCTCATTTTAAAAAGCGCAGGGAAGAATTAATCTCTCTGGAAGGCATTTCTTAGTTATTTACAAGCTTGGAACTTAGTGTGATTTCCATGTATTGACACCTTTCATTGTTTTGAATGCCAGTTTAATGCACGGCCTAAATTGAAACATAATGGTGGAATTGCTTCTTGTTAAAGTCCATTGTGCCTGCATCCGTCTTGTTAGTCAGAACTCAATGGGAAATGGACTTTACATAATACTGCCATATAAGTAATGGAAACAAACGCTCCCAAAGTCTCATTTGATATTGATCTCTGAAAGCCAGATTGGTTTTAGTTATATGAGCACTTCTCGAATGCAGAGCTGCTCTGGAGGCAGAAATAATCTCATTGGTTGAGTTAAACCTCAGTTGGCAGAGTGAGCCAAAGAACCACAATTTTAAATGCTGGACTGAAGCCCAGTTAAAATGGCAAGGGGTGAGAGAGGAGGTAAGTAATATTATGAAGCCTGGCGCTCTTTCTGCTAACCAAAAAAAAAAAAAAAATGCAATCTAGCCATATTAAAGGCCTTTGCAGATGATCAGCCATGAGCTCTTCAGTGCCTGGTAGTGCACAAAGCAGGCAATGCAGGAAGAGGGGCACAAATATATTGTCAGATAGATAGATAGATATTGTCAGAGAGATAGATAGATAGATAAAGGATAAAGAAAATAAAGGAGAAGAAGAGAAATAGATATACTGTAGATTGAGACTGATGTAAAGATATAGATCCTCCACTATTGGGTGTGACATTACTGTATCATTAATCCTATTATTTTATCCTGCAACAAAGTAATGTGATGCTGCAATGGCAATAATGTTGTTTACTCTCAGGTTATACTTGTTTTTCTGTTTACTTTATCTAGTTTCACTATTTCTTGTCTCATAAGTTCTCGGTTAGCTCTGATACAAATATGTTTGAAACAAGATTGTAAACTATCTTTCCCTTCAAAACCTGGTGGCCCGGTCTGGCTTTGGGTGACCGGATGTCTCGGTTTGACACACAAAAACAGCAGAACAGCACAGCCACACATCAACCAACCAGTCACATTGAAGAAAATCAACATCTGGCTATGGAAGAGTTAGCTAATTAGTTGGTAGAGCTGTCAGTCAGCTCTGTCTGGTCTTGTTGTCATAACAACGATTCCCACGACGAGGCTGCAGGTCTGATAGTGAGGAGGACAAGAATACATTTTTTCAGACCATTATCTGCAGTGCTGAAAAGAAAGTGCATTTTTAATGAAGAACTACAGCAAGTGTACTCTCTTTGCACTGTACCAAAAAAATGCAAGTGGGGCCTGTAAATCTGTTTTCAGTCACGCACAGACAAAAAGATGACATCAAAAGATATGCAAGCGTCGAGCTGACCTGAGAATTGATCCATACATTTGAGCCGACTGATGCATGACAGCAGTGCACACACACACACACACACACACATGGCCATGAATATGTGCATACATATAGGCTACATGGCACATCCTATAGTATCCCGGTTTGGGCTTT
>OMLF01037597.1:2261-12468 GCA_900302615.1 Holocentrus rufus | reverse complement strand
GGGAGAAAGAGAGAGGCAGGAAATAAAAAAATACACCTCAGGTCTCTCAGAGGAATGAATTTCCATCTCCCGTGCAAAGAAAAACAAAATGGCAGCTGCTGTGCTGAAGAAAGTCCAGCAGAAACCTGCAGACTGTCCTACATGTTCTACATGTTCTACATGTCCTGTTCTACATTTTTCTGTAGAACTACAGCAGGAGCGTCACATTAAAGTAAAACACAGGCAGATTAATCGGTGAACTCATCGGGCATCAGTTTGAACAGAATGAGCCTTTATTAAGTCCTGTACTGTAGCTTTAAATGTTAAACCTGCTCTGCAGTAGTTTTACATGTCAGACTGAACCCTGTCTGACTCAACTGGCCAATCAGAGAGCTCGTTACTGTCAACATTCAGTGGATTACTGTGTGGAAACTGAACATGTTTCCATGGTTACCAACTGTCAACAATACATAAATACATAGATAAACAAATAAGTAAACAAACAAACCAACCAACCAACCAATAGAGATAAATGAAACAAAGACAAATAAAAGAAAAATTTCAACCCACTGAACCAAATATCAGGACTGACTGACTGAGCGGTGACAGCTGATTGGACAGTGGCTCACCTTGGACAGGAAGTAGGCGTAGGCCAGAGCAGACACCATGGAGTCCAGGTCGCAGGCTTCGTTCCCCAGAACCACGTGGAACCCCGGACCTTCGTCTGCGTTCGCCTGGGGAGGAAGAGCAGGACGGACCGCTGAGAACCTGAACTCACACACACCTCAGAAACTGACACACACATCCACTGTGTAACACTGCTCTGTGTGACGCATCCCATCATACTGAGCTCTGAGCTGATTGGCTGCTGAAACGTTCTGAAAGCAGCCGCTGGCGACTCGACCAGCTGAGACAAGTTCGTTTACACGCTGAAACTGGTCTGAAGTGGTCTGAACGTGCCTCCATATCACAGCAGGTCCATCAGTTCCTCTGTCTGCTGTGGAGAGGTGTCACTTCCTGCAGGATCCTGTTCAGATGCTTCGTTATTGTCAGGAAGTCCTTTATGAATAAAGTTTGTCCCTGTTGGTTTCCTCAGTTAGTGTGAGCATGAACATTCATAACAGATTCATGTGTAATTATATCAGTGTGAGTGGAGCAAAAGGTTCCACTGTTCATGACCCAGTTGCACATTTTTATTTTTTCACTATTTATTGACTCATTTTCTCTTCCTTCAGTTTTACACCCTGAAATCTGCACATCTGTTTCTTTTCTTCTTCTTCTTCTTCTTCTTCTTCTTTTTTTTTTTTTTTAGATAGATACACGTCATCATAAATGTTTTTAATGCCATTAATGTTGTTTCATGTTTCAGTGTTTGGTCCAAGACAAATTCCAACTCTGGACAATAAAGTTGGATTGGATCTTTTTTCTCTTAATTGTCAAAGTATGAGTCATTAGAAAAGAACATTGAACGTGTTCAGTCTCAATAACAGAGGATCATCATGTACAGTATCTTAGCAGAAATTAAACTTGGACAGGACCTTTAACTTTCCTGTTTTTTCTTTTTTAAAGTGACAGGATGTTTTTTTTCTTTTTGGAAAAAACTTCTGAAGACGGTTTACATGGCTTTTACTTTATGAAATTTACATTTGTGGTGAAGTGTTTGGCTAATAGGATGTGAAGTCTGCAAAACAAACACAGCGAAACTCCTATTCTGCTTTTCAGAATAGGAGAGCAAAATATCAAAAGAACTGAAGTTTTTTTTTTTTTACACTGATTAACCATAAAATCTTTTTTTTTGTGGGTGGTGGTGGGGGTAACCGGAAACTTCTATTTAACTTTATTATCAGTCCTCTTATAATTTATTATTTTTAATCTACCATTTGCACACTTGTATTACCCTTGGCACATTTACGGTTTACTTCTGTTACAGTCATTTTATGTTATTTTTTTTAACTAGTTTTTACCTTTGTTAAGTTTGCTATACCTCTTTTCTTACTGTATGTTGAGCGACGAGTACTGCAACAAAGCAATTTCCCTGCAGGGATCAATAAAGTTTTCTGAATCTGAAATCTGAATCTGAACTTGACGTCTGACCGGAAATATCAAGGTAGGCTTCTGGCTAAATCACTGCTGATCGATCAGACATGGCGTGATCATTGATCTGATTTAATGAATGAATGAATTAAAAAAATAAAAATAAAAAGAGCCCGAGCCGAGTCAGTCTGAGGAGAAGCAGACGGACTCGGATCAGTGTGACGGAGCGACTGACCTGACTGACGCGAACTTTACACAAACACACGGAGCTAAAGCTAAAGCTAACAGAGGCTATCAAACCAGACTGAGCCCCCAACACACACACACACACACACACACACACACACACAGTATCAGTGTGTGTACCTGCGCGGCTCCGCGGCAGCGGGACAGGAAGTCCTCCATCTGTCTTCTGTTAGCAACACAAGCAGCTAACCTGCTAGCTAAGCTGCTAACCAGCCCGGTGATCCGTAAACTGTCCGGTTAACCAGCGGCACCGAGCAGCTGCCGGTCATGCGTTAGGTTAGCTGTTACCCTACTCACGCGTGGGATTTTGGGTAATGTAGTGTCATGGGTCACGACGCCTTCACGTCCTGACCGTCGTGAACGGCTCCTCTAATGAAGCGCTCTGATTTTCTGCTTTTTTTTATTATTATTTTAAACAGGGAGCACACAGAGGACACGACACTGCTGCTCTGATTTACTGAGAACAAAACAGACAACAGCAGTATCATGTAGATTACCTAATATACTAATAAACAACAAATAACAAATAAACATACTGCGGGTTGATGCTTGATATATAAATATACAGAAATAGATTACAGAATGCTTGTGCTCTGAGTGTGAGAAATACAATATTTTCACTTGCACTGAAGGCAGCATGACCCTTGGCAGGAAAGGAACCCTGGGTAATGTAGTGTCTTTTCCCCTCGTGTGTGTGTGTGTGTGTGTGAGAGAGAGAGAGATTTCTGGTCACATGATTCATCTGGCTCAGAGACCACGTGCTGCTGGGGATGAAGAAAAGGGTTGGCAGTATTTTTCCTCACCTGTCCTGTGGTCTCTGGGCCTGGTGAACTGCAGTCTGATCTCGGTCATGTAGAGGAGGACAGGGTCGGTCTCATGTCTTCCTCTGGCTGTACTTATTCAGGTTATTCAGGTCAGTGTGGAGAAAACACTCACACAGAGGAAAGAAAAATACTTTACTGCTTCTGCTGCACGCTCTGTGAACTCTGCCTGACAACTTGCAAAAAAAAGTCTTTCCACGGGCAAAACCACTGAACCAGTTTGAAATCCTGCTCAGTGCAGGTTCATGGTTTACCTGCGCAGGTGTGTGCGCAGGTAAACCATGAACGCGTTAGTGATGCAGTGATGCAGTCCAACACGAGCAGATCACATCGTGCCAAGGATGTTTACAACCTAAAAAAAGTCACCTTGGCTTTTCTAAATGTTTAATATTTGCATTACATTGATTATTCACAAACAAGAAGTAAGACAAGAAAATGTGCAAAAGAAAAATCATCGATTGTTTCGATTGGTCGATCCCTCGAAAGTACATTATTGAATATATGGTCAGGGACCACCTGTCGTGCCTTCACGGACCACCAGGGGCCCGCGGACCACCTGGTGATTATTGATCTGTTGATCTATTGATTGATTGTTGCTTATCTTGATCATTAAATTCACAACAAATCTAAACACACTAAATCCCCTGAAGAAGAAAACTGTGAAACTCAAATATCTGCTGATGTTTACATGATGAGCTCAAAATGAACGGTTTCCATGGAGATCAACAAACACTGATTTTAATATAGATCACACACACACACACACACACACACACAGTTGCAGTCTGTATTATTGTGCCGTTGTGGTATTGTACAGTATTACTGTGTTATTCTGTTGTATTATAGATTATATTGTATTGTGTTATTTGGTGCAGCTTATAGAAACAGATCAGATCAGGTTTGGATGAAATGTCAGTTTATTGGCTGTTGGTCTGTTGGATGGATTCTCTCCACCTTTGATCTAAAACATCTAAAACATTTCTGTTCATTTCTGTTCAAACACAAACAGGAGAAATCTTCCAGTAAAGTGTAAATATCATTGGCACCTCAGAAAACGATCATTTTGTCCTGAAACAGGCTGAAGAACAGGATTTTTTATATAACAGTTTTTTTTATTTGTATGTTTTATTTAATTTTTTTTTTCTGTTTATATACAATCACTGTGTTTTGGATCAGAGGTCTGAGGCCTGTGAGGTCTTCATGTTGTGAACATTAAGACTGAAGAAGACCTGCCCTGCTGTGTTTCCTGCTGCGCTCCAGTCAGTCACAAGCTGTCAGCTCACTTTCTCAGTTTAATTCATCTTTAATCCATCAGATTAAATCCTGCAGTGTTAACTAGCACAGTTAACGCACCAGGTCAGAAGAGCCAAAATGTCTGACTTTCTGACGGCTCTGGAACGCAGCAACCTGCCTCATCTTTACTGCAGTGATGTGTTCACTGTCCTCTGAACAGGAAACACATTTGTAATATGTTTTAACCCTCTGCTGACCCTGCAGGTGACCTCTGACCCCCGACCGCCGCCTAGATCTTCTCCACGTAGTTCCCAGGGAACATCCCCTCTCTGCCCCGCAGACGCCCGAACCACCAGCCTGAAGGATCTGCACACACACACACACACACACACACACATACACACACACACACACACACACACACACACATACACACACACACACACACAGTCAGATGTACACAGAAAAGCCTGGTCCAACAAGTAGTAGCAACAGTAGTCGTACTATTTGTAGTACTAATTGTAATATAAGTTTTAGTGTTAGTATTACTAGTAGTAGTAGTAGGAATACTAGTCGTAGTAGTAGTAGTGGTGGTAGGAGCCGTTGTAGTAATACTATTAGTAGTAGTAGTACTAGCAGTATAAGTGGCAGTATTAGTGTAGTATTACCCTCAGTGAGGATGTCGATGACATCATCGGCGTTGAAGCTGAGCTCGTCGGTGTCCTGGGCGTCGTAGGCGTACAGCGCTCTGCACTGCGGCCCGCGAGGTTTCGGTCGCGGAGCCGGTTTGGGCCGGCCGGCGCCGGGCAGCGGCTTCACCTCTTTAGAGCGCCGACGCTGCAGACTGGACAGGAAGTGACATCAGACCAAAGTTTGATACGTTTTGCCTTTACAAAAATGTGTTTGTGTTCAGGGTGTTTATTGAGATGCTGAAACACATGTAATTTGTTTGTTTATTACATGGTTATTACTGTATTTTTAACACTCTGCTGCCAGTGCCCGGCACTGTCAGACTGGTTGTACTGGTCAGACTGGCGGCTCGCTCACCCTGCCACGCCCTGGTCTGGAACCTCCATGAACCCCATGTCCTGCTGCTGGGGGGGGCGGCTGCTGCGGCGCTGCTGGCTGTGCAGCCGCGGCAGGCTGGGCTGCTCCATGCTGGACTGCTGCCTGAGGAGGGAACCCCGCGAGGAGGGACCGCCTCCTCTCCGACCGCCGCCGCCACCGCCACCACCACCGCCACCTCCTCTGGATCGAGGAGCTGAGGAGCAGACAGGAAGTGATTTTGAGAAGTTGAGGTGATGATACTGATCTGTGTGTGTGTGTTTGTGTGTGTCAGTCAATCAGATTCTTACCAGCAGAGTAGTGGTTACTGGGCGGAGCCTGATTGTCCAGGTAGCGACTCTTGCGGTTGTCCCTCCTAGTCGGTCCTACAGACCAACAACAGACAGGAAATCAGGAAGAGGAGACAGGAAGTGAGGCATACTGTACCAGAGTCTCTGACAGGTGTGAAGACCCTGTTGACCTTCTTGTTTCAGACTGAAGGGGCCAGAGAAAACAAAACCAGCTGAAGAATCAACATGAAGCCAGACCTTCTGCAGCGGCTTCACCGTGCAGACTGTGTTTGTTTTGCAGACTTACATTAATGCTGATCCGAAACCAAGACATCCATGTTTGAAAATGCTGCTGAAAACCAAATTTGGCGCGTATGGTGATGTAATCAACTGGTGATGAGATTACAGAAGAGACTGACAGCCAATTAAAAAGCTGCACCTGGATTCCAAGAGACAGGAAACTGCATCCTTTAGAGAATAAAAGTCCCCAGATCTGCAGAGGAGCTAGGCAGGAACGTCTGCTCTGTTATTTCCACTTTGTTCCCTACAGACCTTTCAGACTGTTCACCTTTATATGTCCCATGTTAATAAAAGGCACAGCTTACAAGAATTCCCTGTATGCCGATGATATTCATGTTTATCTTAAATTCTTACAGAGTCAGTCGGAGTCACAGAGTCTCTTTAGGTTCATTTCTGAATATCAATATCTCTTTCTCAACTAGCGTGTTTGTTAAATATTTTACCTGCATCAATAAAAACAAAAAAGGGAACAGGAGACAGGAAGTCAGGAAGAGGAGACAGGAAGTGCAGGATGAAGCCTCGGTAAGAGAAACAGGTCAGGACGTACGGGAGTTTTTGGGCAGGCCGGGTCCGATGCTGACCAGCAGGACTTTGCTGCTGGGCTTCAGCACGGCTTCGTCTCCTTGACCCACCTGGAACTGGATCTGCCTGGACCCTGCAGAGCTGAACGGACCCCAACCGCCCTTCTTCACCTTGAACTCCAGGCTGCACAGAGGGACAGGGAGGCGCATTAAAAACATTTTCTGCAAATTTACTGTAAGTCACAATTCCTGAATCAAGAGTAACAATAATAATGAGCGGTCAGAAAGAAAAGAGATGGACCTCCTTCTGTCATCCTGATGTTTTTCTTTTTGTTCACTTTAGGTAAATCTGTAAATACTGTAAGCCTGATTTTATTTGAATTCTTAATAACATCTATGGATCACAGAGCAACAGAACAGACATGATAAAGACTTTGATTCGGAGGAAAGAGAAGATAATGAGAACAAGAATAATGCTGAAAGAAAACAGATGATGAGAAGAGCCTGGATGCTGATCAGTGTTATGGTGATGACAGTCCTGACAGGTAGAGATCTGAGGACAATACGCTTTATTTAAGACAAGAAAACAATCTGAGGAAGATGATGACTGATAGTGTTATGGCACTGAGAGAAATGGAGATAGAGATGAATGACTATGATAAGAGGATGGACAGTGTAACGCTACTGACAGGGATGATGATGGTTGATGGTGTTATGGTAGTGACAGAGATGAATAAAGAGAGAACGAATTCAAAGGAAAATCTGATGAGAAGGTGATGGTGTTACGGTGCTGACGAAGACACGAACACCGAGGTGTCACAGTGCTGACAGAGACAGAGGAAGTTGCTGAGATGTCGGTGTTACGGTACTGACAGGTTGTTGAATTTGAGCGGCAGTTTCCTCTGGGTTTTCTCCTGGTAGCGTTTGACCAGCAGGCTGAGGAACTCCGTTTTAAACACACTCTGCAGGACGCTGTCGTACTCTTCCTCGTGGACGATGAAGATGTCGTCCTGTAGAGTACTGAGAGGAAAAATACAGATTAGTGCATCATGAATTTACGCAGCGAGACAGAGAGGTTTGAGTAAGAGAACAGAATGAGAAGTTATGGGTAAACTACTAAAGAAAGACATTTCTTAGGTATGTTACATAAGTCTTGTCTCACTTTATTTTTCCTGCTGGCTGATTTTCTTTTGTTTTTACGACTTTGTGTAAAGCAGTCGAGCTCTTTTAGATAATTAATTGTCATTATTATTATCTTCATACATCCTCAAATAAAAGCCAGTAGTCAATTAAAACGGCCGGGGCGTGGTGGACACGAACAAATGAAGACCGGGGATAAAACAATAAGAAAAAAAACTGGAGAGGGGAATGAAAAATGACTGGGAGAGGGGGAAGAATAATCTGCCGGTCTGTCCAAAAAATGGAAGTGGATCAGAAAACAAGGAGGCTTCATACTAAAAGACGAGCAAATCTACTTATCAGACAAACAGAAATAAATAATGAGCCTCCAATAAAGACCTGGGATCCTCTGCAGATAAATAAAGACCCGCCCACTGTTAGAGGAAATACAGCATCATTACTAGCACTGTTACATCATGATGCCCACCGGCCAATCAGTGAAAGAGGTTAACTATTCATTCTCCGCTTCGTAATATTTTCACAAAATTTCATACAAATCCATTCACAACTTTGTCAGATGTCCTGCTGACAGACAGATTGGAGCTCTAAATGAAGCCTGTCCAGCAGTTCAGGCTCCGGTTCTGGTTCTGGTTCTGGTTCTGGTTTGGTACCTCAGAGAAACAGACTGGATCTTTTCGACCTCGATCTTCCTCTTCAGAACCTCCTGGATCTGGCCTTTATCTGGACCCTGCTTCACCTTCTCTCGGCCAATCAGGTACAAGAACTTAGAGGTCAGGATGAGGTCACGCTTCACTGTCTGTGGTAGAGAGAGATAGAGAGAGAGAGAGAGAGAGAGAGAGAGTTAACTAATCTCCATGTTCAGGTTCTTGAAGCTCGTCTCTCTGTAACCAGCTGTGTGTCTCTGAGGCTGAATCTAATCAGATGGCTCGTGGCGGACCGGACTCACCCTGAACCTGCGGTCGTATTTCACCACGACATCGGCGAAGTCGATCTTCTCGCGGCGGCCGACAAACTGCCGGATCTCAGGATGGTTGTCTGTCCCGATGTAGTCGCCCACAAAGTTCCTGTTGAGGCTGTTCCTCCGGCGCTCCTTCTTGTTCAGCAGGATGTCGGAGGCTGCAGACACACAGGTGGATCAGGACCGGTCAGGTAAAGACCTGCACTGTTCACGTCACACCTGGAGGGAGGAGGAGGACGATCTTACCTTCCTCTCTCATCTTGACGTATTTGCGGACGGCGATGTGTTTCCTCCAGGCTTTCTGGATGACTCGGGCGTAGCCGTTATACTTCCTCTCCCTCATCTCCTCCAAAAGGAAGAGCTGCAGCACGGACACAACACGGACACAACACGGAGAGAACACGGACACAACACGGAGAGAACACGGAGAGAACAAGACAAGGAGGCAAATTAGAGAAAACGTGGACGGAACAGCGACTCAACATGGCAGCACTTCCTGTGTGATAAATAAACCTGGACTGTCCGTCCTGTGTTATAAATAAAGTTGCGGTGTGTCGTACCGACTCCGGGGCCTTGATGAACACTTTGGTCTTTCCCAGTTGGAACTGATCCTGGTCCATGTTGACGGAGTTCAGGAGGAGCAGGACGCCCTGACGCTCCTCGCCCCGCCACCGAGGCCACGTCTCCCTGGTCAGGATGGCATACCTGGACCACACACACACACACACACACACACACACACACACACACACACACACACACACACACACACACACACACACACACACACACACACACACGATGATCCTCGCTCGTTCATGTCAAACCTGCACTGATCCTTCACATCTTCTAAAAATAAGAAACATAATCTGGCCGCAACATATAAAAAGTAAACAAACAAACAAACAAACAAACAAAAAGATTGGAGCAGTGAAGTGTTGATCAGTTTCATCAGTGCAGCTTTTCCCTTTTTAAAGAAACGTGAGTTTTCTTCTCAGACAGGAAGTGCATGACCTCGTTGGCATGGTTGAGACCTGACCCCGCCCTTGACCTCTGACCTTTGCAGGAACTTGCTGAACGCTCGGCGGTAGGCGTAGCCGGCGCGGCGGACCCGGATGTTCTCCCGCAGGCCGAGGTACTCCACCTGGTGCCGGACCCGCTTCTCCTCCCAGTCCCGCGGGCGCTTGGTCTCGTTGGGCTTGATGCAGCGGATGTAGTGCGGCGTGCACTTCATCAGCGTCTGCACCAGGGTGTTCGCTTGTTTCTGAAGGGGGAGGAGCAGCAAGGTGAGCCCCGATGTCTCCGCCGCCCCGTCAACCTGTCAATCATGAACCGAACGGCGCCTCTCTCACCTTGATCTTGCTGCTGGCGGTGGTCGGACGCCCTCTCTTCTCCGCCTCCAGGTTCTCAGGGAACAGATCTCTGATGAAGGAGCTGAAACACAGACAGGTTTTATCATCATGTGATTACTGAATGTCTCTCTCACACACACACACACACACACACACACACACACACACACACAGTACTTACAACTCGCTGCTCTGCATCAGCTCGATGATGTCATTGAACAGAACGTCTCTGTTCCTCTCACAGAAACCGCTGACGTCATACGACACCTGGACAGAGAGACAGGGACCA
>OMLF01037595.1:0-14623 GCA_900302615.1 Holocentrus rufus | reverse complement strand
GGTTTAGTTTGGCATTTGTAACACTAACTAAAGACCGCTGTATTCACTTGTAGGGGCTGAACTTTAATTGTTTATTTATTGTCTTATTATTATTATATGGGTGATGCATTTTCAGCAGCAGCAATGCTACAGAATGAATTTAGAAATACATAGAAATACTATTGGCAGCAGTGTGTGTATGCTCCTCTTTGGTTCTGTTTGCAACCATACATTGTTATTTGTCACTTTGATCAGGAAAATGTGTCTCAGCCAAAAATCAATTAAAAAATCTAAGAAAAAATGACTGCTCGACTTAAAGAATCTCAGTCGACCGAGAAGGTCTGTAATAGATTATTCAAAGTGTCAACTCTCAGGGGTCAGCAACGGTTCATGATTTGTTCTCCCTTGCAGACAAAACAAGCTCGAGGAGGCCCTGCTGTTCTCCGGCCAGTTTACAGATGCTCTCCAGGCGCTCATCGACTGGCTGTATAAAGTGGAGCCTCAGCTGGCTGAAGACCAGCCAGTGCACGGAGACATAGACCTGGTTCTCAACTTGATTGACAACCACAAGGTAGAAAACACCCGCAGACCGCACACAGCGTGGTCCAAATCTCCCAGACTGTTCCACTTTAGATGATCTCTTTGTTGATCCCTGCTGGTTAGGCTCTTCAAATAGGTCTGCAGTGGCAGACTTCAAAAACAGACACTCTGAGTTTTACTACTTTGTGAATACCATCTGGTCTATTCATTATGCATTGTGCTTTATCACAATAGGAAACAAACAACACACAAAACCACACCAAATATGGAATAAAAATTCGAACAACATTCCTTAGTTTTAGAAAAGAGCCAGCTTCCCTGCTCCTTTGCACTGACAGCACCTGTTTTTTGAAGTTGTCTGTCCAGGCATGATGACTGGAAAGCTGACAGGTGAATATCAGCTCATTTGTGAGTTCAGTAACAGTAAATTGTTGCAGTTACTTGGGCAATAAACTAGCATCAGAGCTGAGCTTGAAGTGCATCGTGCCAACACCTGTTATCCTGAATTGGGGAAAGAAGAAGTTGTCCCAGTACGTCCTGTCTATGTTCCGTTGTAATTGTTGAAAAGCCACAAGGAAAATTGTTTCTTTTGAGATCCACATTTTTTGCACAAAACATTGATCTCAAAAGGTGTTTGGATTTCATATACCTTTGTAACCTTAGTTAATTACCAGATTAAATACTTAAAAAGAAAGGACAAAACCAAAAACTCCCCGATGAAGACACATTGCTGAAACATGTTGGAGGTTTTACTGGATTCAGTATAAATTAGCTATACAATAAAAGGCTTTATAGATTTTTTTAATTGAGGAAGAATTGCCTTCTTGTTGTTGCCTTTCCTCATTTTTTAATTTATTGTACTAAATCCCTCTGAAGTGCTTTATATGCTTTTTGCCTCTAAGGTACTCTGCTGATAAAAGTAACTTGTCCTGCTTCTTGTCATTCGTGTAGTAGGAAAACTAATTAAAAATGGACCGATCTGAAATTGTGTTTTCTTACTGAAATGAACCAGATAGCATTTTGCATATGTTGTGTTTTGGTGCGCCATGCGTAACTGTTTCTTCCTCTGGTTTTTCTCGATAGGTTTTCCAGAAGGAGTTGGGAAAGAGGACAGTGAGCGTTCAGGCGCTTAAACGTTCAGCCAGGGAGCTGATTGAGAGCAGTCACGACGACTCCTCCTGGGTTAAGGTCCAGATGCAGGAGCTGAGCACCCGCTGGGAGACCGTGTGCAAGCTCTCAGTGTCCAAGCAGGCCCGGCTGGAGCAGGCCTTGTGTCAGGTAGAGCCCATGAAGCAAGACAAGTGTTAGCAGAGAAATAGATAGAGACACAACACAAAGCGAAAACTGTTTTATGAGTCTGACTGATCCCTGTCTTCTATCTTCTGGCTGCAGGCGGAGGAGTTTCACTCTACAGTTCATATCCTGCTGGAGTGGCTGGCTGAGGCAGAGCAGAGTTTACGTTTCCATGGCAGCCTGCCTGACGATGAGGAGGCCTTGCGGGGGCTTATAGAGCAACACAAGGCAAGGAATCCAGATAATTTTTTTATCATAAGCAAAGCATTTATGTGCATACTTAAATTTCATATGTGGCCGTTATTTATTTTACTTTTTTTAATGAAGTAGTGAAACATGCTAGCATTCTTTTCTGATGAAGTCTTCTGATTACTGATTATAAACAGTTAAAACTCTCACCCTCTCTCTCAGGATTTTGCAAATCTAGCACGTCTGCCAGTATAGTAATGCCATAGATCATTTCCCATGCCAACGACTCAATAATGTAGATTTTTTTAGATATGATTTCATATGCTTGAAATATGCTTGAATGCTTTTCTTAGCTCCAATATTCAAACAATTTTTTTTTGAGCGATTTCTTGTTTTATGTTTAATTTGCAACAGTCATAATCCAACAGCAAATGTAAACCAAAGTCCATTTACTGTTTTAAATCCAAAGGAGTTCATGAAGAAACTGGAGGAGAAGAGAATTGGTCTGAACAAAGCCGCCAGCATGGGGGAGGCGATCCTGAGCATCTGCCATCCAGACTCCATTACTACCATCAAACACTGGAACACCATCATTAAAGCCCGGTTTGAGGAGGTCAGTTCACAGCTGCATGCATGTACACATGCCTGTCTATTGTGTCATAGCCACAGGTGAAAGTCCAGAATAATGGCAAAGCAGCCACACCATCTTACACCTTTTAATACTTAAAGCCACATTAGACAAGATGTTGATGTAAAAACACACCTCATCAGCTTAAATTACAAAGTGGTGGTGCAAAAGATAACATCATCTTCCCTGATTAACCTCTTGATCTCTGATGTTCCCTCAAATTTCCTCTGAAGTAGCTTCAAAGTTATTAAAAAAAACATTTTTTTCCCCATATTGTATAATAATGGTTCTGGTTGAAACGCTTCACTGAAGTTACTTCACGCTTACACTGAGTGAAATATTCAAACTCACGATGCCATTGTTTTATGGCTGCACCATTACATCAAATAGAAAACATTTAATGTCTTGTGCATCATTTTATTCGCATTTCCCAGTAATTCAGCAGGACATATTTGGTGTCTTTGGAAACATTTGGGTCTCCTCTAGCATTTAAAATAAAGCTCTGTGGTTTTGAACAAAATTTAGCCATGCAGCATGCATTTGCAATGACAAACCCGCCGATGGGACTGGCAGAGGCTGAAGACCATGTAGATTCACCACAATTGGCCAAATGAAATCCTCGTGTTGGGTATGGTCACTTCTCCACTAACAAGAAGCGACAAATAGAAAATTAAGAGCAAGATACAAGCTTTCTCCCAAATGGCAGCGAACGATCAGTCTGTCTAGAGAACGCTGGACGCACCTAAGTTAGATTACTGTACCTCTAAGTAATATGTATAATATATGTATAATGTGTCATTTTGCTCTTCCAGGTGCAGGCCTGGGCTCGACAGCACCAGCAGCGGCTTGCAACGGCCCTCAGCGAGCTGCTGGCCACTCAGGAGCTGCTGGAGGGGCTGCTGACCTGGCTGCAGTGGGCTGAGACCAACCTCAATGATAAGGACAAGGAGCCACTGCCGCAGGAGATAGAGGAGGTCAAAACCCTCATAGCAGAACACCAGGTACAGTAAAGTGGCGGCTAAATAATGTAATTTAAATAAATGGTTCTAGTTTGTGTTTTGTTTCATAATACATCAATTGAACTGGTCCATTTTCAGATCTTGTATCAGGCCCTTTGTAATCACTTTCATCAGTACACTGTATTTCTGTGACTTTGTCTGTTTAGAGCACTTGTCTGCCTTCAAAGTATAGCATACAAACTGGAAGCATGCCTGTTGTTTTTACCCTGCAGGCATTCATGGAGGAAATGACCAGGAAGCAACCAGATGTTGACAAAATCACAAAGACGCACAAAAGGAAGGCTGCGGAGCCCCAAATCCAGTCTCAGATCCCCGTCCTCGACAAAGGAAGAACTGGAAGTACGTATCCGACAAATACCCCGTGTAGACCCTGACCTGAGCCATCTGGCCCAGTGTTAAGCCACTGCAGGATGACGTAACATCCTCATCTTGTCCCTATTACTTCATTATGCGCCCAGAAATGATGTCATCGCTAATCTATTTCTGTTTTCTACTTTGATTCTATTCGTTTGGGAAGAAAAGATGGATTACGTGGTAAAACACAATCACTAAAAAAAAAAGGTTTTTGCTTTTTTGCTTGTAGGGAAACGTTCGCCCACGCAGGCCATCTACCAGTCAGCCACACAAGCTCCCATTGAAACCAAGAACCCGCGGGTGAACCTGCTGGTCAGCAAGTGGCAGCAAGTGTGGCTGCTGGCTTTGGACAGGAGGAGGAAACTCAATGATGCCTTAGACAGACTGGAGGAGGTAATCCAGCGCTCATTTTTTAACACAGTATATTTATGATTTGCAACAAGTATGCACACTTTTTTCAGAAATCTGTACTTTGCTGACTTTTTTTTTAACTTGTGTTTTTATTTGTCTGGTCCAGTTGAAGGAGTTTGCCAACTTTGACTTCGACGTGTGGCGGAAGCGTTACATGCGCTGGATGAACCATAAAAAGTCTCGTGTTATGGACTTCTTCCGCCGTATTGACAAGGATCAAGATGGCAAAGTGACCCGACAGGAGTTTGTAGAAGGCATCCTGTCCTCCAGTAAGTATGCAGCATATAAACCTAAATTTAAGACTGGGCAATATATCAATATGATATTTATATTGTGATATGAGACTTGATATCTGCTAGGATTTTGGCTACCGTAATATCACGATGTGGCGTAAGTGTTGTTTTTTTGTGGTTTTAAAGGATGGATCACATTTCTCGTTAATCTTTGAAAGTGTTTCAGCAGCTCTTATTGCTTGTTTTCTTGCTCCCTTTGTACCTCCAGACAAGAAAACCCCTTTACATTGCCACAATATCAATATTGTGAGATTTGGTCAAAGATGTTTGATTTTTCCATATCACCCAGGCCTTTTGCACAGTTAAACTCATGTACCTCAGGCAGTAAGATGCTTATTGCTTTCTCTGATTCCACTACCCAGAATTCCCCACTAGTCGCCTGGAGATGAGTGCTGTGGCAGACATATTTGACAGGGACGGTGACGGCTACATCGACTACTATGAGTTTGTAGCAGCTCTTCACCCCAACAAAGATGCTTACAAACCACTTACAGACGCAGACAAAATTGAAGATGAGGTAATGTGAAGTGCTGTTCCCTGAATTCAAACAATATTAATCTTGGCCACTGATAGATAATCCTGTTTATATAATTATGGTTAATTGAAGCGGTCTTTGTTTGCAGGTGACACGCCAAGTGGCAAAATGCAAATGTCCAAAACGATTCCAAGTGGAGCAAATCGGTGCCAACAAATACCGGGTAAGGAGGTTCTATCCTTTTCAAATCAGTCACATTTTATTAAGAGTCGTGTTTCAACAAATACAAGCAATGCAATGCATGTAAAATGTTTTAAATGTTTAAATAGCTCCATTTCACTTTAAATTGTTTTTCATGAATGACAAACATCTTGAAGGTAAGTGTTGCACATGTTGAAAAAAGTGTCATGGTGTATCCATATTAAAACCCTAATGCTCCTATATTTTTATTGTTCTTCACATTACCAGTTCTACCTTGGAAACCAGGTACATATGAACGCCCTCTCCTTCTTGTATGCTTTATGTGGTTCTGTGCCTTATCAAGCCTTATGTCTTTTTTTCATTTACCATGTTTGCTTTACGATTAACATTCTCTGCCCAGATTCCTGGCTGTTGTTTACAGACTGGAACTCAGAAGTAGATAGATGATCTTTTTCCAGTTGGTGGGATAATCCACAAGGAATGGCCGTCTAAGCTGCCTCTCTGGTCCACTAAGCTACATTTGAATAAAATCCACATTAGCTGATGAGGACATAAATTTCACACAACAGTTTGTCTTTAGATGACTAACAAATGATGCATTTAACGACATGGGCAATAAAAAATAAGCTGTGCATAGTCGTTGGATGTAAATCAATTTAATGTAGCCAGTGGAAGATTTCTATTTTTATATATATCTGCTTTTGAGTTTCACAAAATATAGTCTTATTGTAAAAATACCATTCCAAATACCATGTTTTTATTAGTCCACAGGCATAAATTCAGCTGCTGGGCAGTGTGGAAAATAATGCTTTATGTGTGCTTGCCTTTGACGCTTCAATACCATGGGAATGATTTACCTCAACATTGGCTGACTTTTGTTCAACTGACACTATTAATTTATTTATGTTCAAAGTTGGGCAACCTTGATGTTTTTATGTACTCTGCTTGTTCTCTGCTTATTGAGTCAATAAGTCTTGAAAAATTGCATGTTGCAATTTACAGTTCATTACTGATACGGGGTCATGTGTCACATGCTTTGTGAAGCTTGTTGGATTAAGACTAACAGTGGGAGGTGTTGGTTAGATGGGTTAGGGAGGGGCATAGTGGTGGTATATGCACTAGTTTGTATTGATGTATTAATTACACACCAATTAAATGAAATAATTCTTTTAACAGTTCGGTCTGGTTCACTGCTTACATGACTCCTTAATCGGCGATGAGACAATAGCAAACAGGGAAAATCAAAATCTTACCCCTCACCTACACGTTGCAGTTTTGGAAAGCTGTATTCTGGTAAATGGTTATTCTTAAGCTGTTTCTTGTGCCTCTTTTCCTCCAGATCATTATTCAAACTCCATCACCCTTACTGTACTTGATCACAAAAATCACCAGTGGCATTGAATCATTTTGAAAATCATACAGAGTGCAGTATTTTTTACCAGTTCAAGAGATTCAGCTAGTAGGCACCTGCAGGAGAGTCATCAGTGTTTGGTCATGTCTGCGTGTTACACTGTGATGGATTAGAGAGAGATAACTTGAACCATTCCTCATGTTGTTCTCAGTGTCCCATTGGAGCTAGCTGCATTGGTTCTGCATCAGTGTCAGTGCATCCTCTGAGTATTTGATTCGTAGTGGTAGAAAAGTGCAACAAAGTGCTGGATTGCAGGAGATTGCTGTATGTCTGTTTGATCAGTGTATCTTGATGTGATTTTCTTTTTTGACAGAAAGCATGCGGCTGTGATTGTTGTGTGTAAATTATGTTGTTGTCTTCTTAACGCCCGTGGTCACATCCAGCTGGCTGACTTCTGCCGCTTAACATCTCATAAAGCTTGGCCGTCCACCTCCATATTGGCCTCATTGGAACAGCTTACTGTAATGATTTTCAGTATTCATGCAAACATGACTTTGTCTTTGAGGATGTTTGTGTTTGTCCTGTGTCTTGGTAAGGTTAAGGTAAATCATTATACAATAGTGCCTCCTGGTGGTATGATGATGTGCCTTCAGTTAATGTTTTTTTTTTGTTTTTTTTTTTGACAGGCTCAGTCTACAGTGCCTGTGCATTACACTACATAATTAACTGAAGCCAAACAATGATGGAATAAAATCATACATTGCCACCTTGAAGGAGATTAATTGAAAATTTACTCAAATTAACTTAATCTCAAGTAAAAATTTGTCCACTTAGACTGATTTTTTGCTTTGTTTCCACAGATAGTTCCATTACATAAAACAAATTTGTATTACTATGGTGTAAACAGCACTGTTTACAACTACATTCAAACTTTTATTATTAAACCAGTAAAGTCTTAAAGGTCTCCAGAGCTTTGTTTATAATTGGATATTTAAGCACTGGAGTAAAATAATTAAGTCCACCTTGCCTAAATGGCATCATAATTTCAAGTCACACATTATTAATGTGTATCACACAAACCAACACACACTTAGAGAAGACATCCAGTTGGATTGACCTTTGTGCAATTTGTGTCTTTGAGAATGAAAACTTGAAAATCGATGTTGTTGTGTAAAATTTCTCTTGTTCTATAACTGTGCAACATGAAAAGGAAATCAGTGATAAAGTAGATATAAAGTGTATCACTGTGTTTTTGGTGATTGCTGAATTTTTCTATGCAAACTGAATTATTTAATTGAAGCATTTTGATTTCTTGCCAAAAAAAAAAAGATGAGTAAATTCTTTGGAGTAGATTTGATGCTCCAGACCAGTATGGTTTCCAGTGTTGCACAGCTCCAGCCCCGCAGTGGGAAAGTGCTCACACAAATGATGACACTGTTTTCACACATGCCTCTCTGTTTTCCTCCCCCCCCGCTGCAGTTTGGAGACTCTCAACAGCTTCGTCTAGTCCGGATTTTACGCAGCACTGTGATGGTGCGGGTGGGCGGAGGCTGGATGGCTCTGGATGAGTTCCTGGTGAAGAATGATCCCTGCCGAGGTGAGTTCAAAAGGCCGGCACAGGACCTCACGATGCAGAAGAGCTTGACTGTAAAGAATAAAATGCTTTGCAGATTCAATATTTACAACACCTAATCACAATGATTTCCCTGAACCTTTGTTGTACTATATGGTTCTGCAGTTTTTGCAGTGAAATGGTACAAATTGGCAGTTAGTGCATCATTTATCAGTTTTAAGAGGGTGAACGCTGCATTGCACTTTGATGCACAAAACATTTCTAATGCTATGTACCAACAGTATGTATAGTTACACTACATACAGTATACATGATTTTAGTCAAGTAGTTTTCCTTTAAGAGATTCAAAGTGCAAGTATCGGTGTCATTGTCGGCCACACTGGATGCTGAACAAGAGTAGCTCACAATATTAGATGTGCACTGATTTGAAGTGAGGAAAAGTAGAAACACTATTTTTTTGTTTTGTTTTGGTTTGGGTTTTCTTTTTGCTTTTTTTAAGAGTCTCAGTTTTATGTGGTATTGTTTAATTGTTACAGTCTGTTCATACACTTGCAGCTTACATCAGATGGAAAAGACATTTACAGTTTATTTAGGAAGGGGAGGACATATTTATCACCGAAGATTAATGTCAGTTGATCCACTTCTGAGTGAAAATGAAGACAGTTTTCCTTTCACTGCAAAGAAACGAGCTGGAAATACATGACAAATAATATTCCCATGACTGTGTTTCATGACACATTATATCATAACTCAAATAACACACTGTAAAGGGATTAGTTTTTATGGGTTTCATAACCTTTGTAGAGTTTTTGTAATTTCCTTATTGCAAATGTAAGCAGAGATTACCACAGTGACTTGTCTTCCTCTCTGTTCTTGGTATGAGGAGCTGAATTTCCCATGAAATTATATGCAGTATATATAGTCCCACCTAAAGCCCCACACTATAAGTTTACACGTGCCTAAAAATCTGTCAACCCTAGGAATCTGTGTTGCATTTACCTCAAAGTACTGTATGTGTATGTATGTTGTTATTGTGATGTGGTACCTGGGTATGAAATGGTCATATGATATACATGTAGTAGTCTAGAATAACCTGTTAGAGTACAGATAATTAAGTAGTGATAATCGCCTCCTGCAGTCTTTTTTTTGCTGGAAAACATGCAACTTGGAGGTTACTTTATTGCTCAAAGACCCTCCAAGACAACGAGACTACAGCAGCACTTTGAAAGTCTTGAGTAGTGCTAATTTGCAAGCAAATACTGCTCATTAGGGTGTTAGTTTAGAAGGCTGTTGGGGGAGGCTCACAAAGCCATCAGGCTTAAGCTAAAAACAATTAGACAGCATTAGGATGAGTTTCAATAAATTGTAAGATTGATTTAGCTCTCCAGCAGTTTTTGAATCATGCAACCATGTTTAGGGTTTAATACAAATAATTGTCCAAAGTTCTGGTACAATGTGCAGCAAGTAAACAACCTTTTGAGAATTAAGGCCATCCTGTACTTCCAAATTAAAATTATCACTAAACTTCCACCTACATCAATATAAAAATTCATATCTTTGCTGGCCTCTTGTATGAAAGCGTGTTGTTCTCTGCTTGTTTCTGCTGTCTGCTGTATTAATGATCAGATTTCTGTTTTCTTCCTGCGTGACCTTCCTCCTGCTTTCTTTGTGACATGAACGTTATATCATTTCTTCTAGTTCATCACCACGGGAGCAAAATGTTGCGCTCGGAATCAAACTCTTCAATTACTCAGTCTCCTATAGGTTGGCAAATCTCACACTTTCTCTCCTTGCTCCATGAACCCACCAGTGGTATGTGTGTCTGCACATCCGAGCGTCTGTCGGTGTGGGTGTGTGGCATTTGTGTGTAGTACCTGAGTACTCATCATGAATGGCTTTCCCATGAACCAACTCCACTCACAACCCACTGCCGCCGAGCCCTGTGGTTTTCATGCATGCGGTTTTCTCTCTGAGTCACATCACCTGCTGTTGAGTCACTATTTTGGTACTCCAAGCACCTGCAGGCCAAATTAGCTCTTCCTCTTTTTCTCAGCATGCCACAAGCAGCTCTGAGCATACTGTGGCTTCTTTTGCGGTGTTTTTTTTTTTCAGGTTTGCTTGACAATCACATCCTTTGTTTGTTCACAGCAATTAAAGTAAAATACCAAAAGGTGAAAGAGAGGCTTAGTCAATTATAATTTGTATTTAAAAATAAAAAAAAGCTTCTTTTTTTTCTCAAATTGACATTGGTGAAGATGACTAGTTGTATTTGAATGGAGCACCAAATAATTTTGACTTTACATTTTGACTTAACATCAAAAACAAAACTGAAAGCGTATTGGCTGGTCTGGTTCTGTTGTTTGACAGTGTGGCTTAGCTTAGATGTGAAAGTGCATGAAAATCATCTACATTTCAAACTCTGCAGGGGTAATTATCTGTCTGTTCTACATAAAGTCGTTCTCATTTTATTGTTTTTTTTGTTTGTTTGTTTTTTAGACATTTTGGCAGGGTGGGGGTGTGTCTGTGGGCGGCGGGCATTGTCACTTTTGATTTATTCAAATTTGAAACATATTTTTTGAGCACACCAACCAAACAAAGCAGCTCTGCTTTCTCTGGTTGACAGACATCTTCATTTCACTACTGTTGCAGCATTAATTGTACTCGTGTTTGACAGATTGGCTTGGAGATGTGAAGTTGCATGTTATTACTTCATTGTGCTTTGTTATTAGCTTTTACTATTTGAATCCCGACCCCTTCGGTTTGTATTCTTAAAAGCTCTGCTTTATTTGAAAGTAGACAGTCACCATTTATCCGTGTTCAGTAATTGTCACATGTATATTTAAGGAATCTGGCTCATTTTGAATATCACCTCTTAGCTAAAGGCAGGACCAACATGGAGCTGCGAGAGAAGTTCATCCTCCCAGAGGGAACCACCCAGGTGATGGCGAGCTTCCGCTACCGAGGCCGGAGATCTCGGCCGTCATCCAGAGCGGCTTCTCCTAACAGGTCCAACTCCAGTCACAGCTGTCCGGTTCAGTCCAACCCAGCGCTGACCAGCACGCCGAAGGTATGAGACTCTGAACCCTGCTGCACAAAGTACAGTCATGAGACATATTCATCTCCTCTTCTGTCAAATACACTGAAGAATTCAAGCTAATTGTCTGCCTGTATGCTTCAGGTTGTCCCCACCATGATTTTCCTCTCATTTATCTCCCATCCTTTGTTTGTTTTGCATTATTCAATCATTGTGTTGTGTTGTTCTGTGTTGTACTGCTCCTCCTCCACATATGTTCCTTGTCTTTTTTTGATTTGTCCATGTGAATCCGTTTCTGTGTTTTTGATTTACCATTGTTTCCCAGACTCCCCAACACATAACCCGCAATTATGATAAGCCATGGCTTACAAACAGCAAACCCTCAACTCCTCTTAAATCATCAGACTCCTTTGGGAGCCAAGGTTCATCCTCAGAGGTATTGTCCTAAACCTGATGTGGAACGCTTCCCATCTCTGACCTAACATCTGCCTCCTGCATCCAACTGAAATCTGCAGCATATTTGTAAACAAATATATAGTACTGGTTTTATTCATTACAATTTAGTCAGTGATAAGAGAGCTGAAGCACTTCAGATGTTATAGGGGTTGTGTTGCGTTTCTTAGAGATTTCAGTTGGGTCTGTAAGCTTTCACTTTTTGAAGTACTAACTGGTTGAATATTTTCCTCTTGGCTGACAAAAATCTCTATAATCTCCTCTGTAATATAAACTGAACTTTTAATGCATGCATGCATATTTTAATTAACTATGCAGGTTTAATATACAATTCAAATATTAACAAAGATGCCTAAGACTTTGAAGAAATACTAAAGTACTTGGATTGGATTTAAAACTAACTCAATAATATTTATAATATTACTTTGATGCATAATGTCAAAGGTGTTGGTATTAATTACCATTGCCAACATCATTTTATTAAATGTTACTCTTGTAATATTTAACCACTGCACATTTAACAAATGCACAATTAAGTTTCCTTGCTTGTTTGTAGAAATGCTGATGAAACCCCCGTCTTTTACAGAGTACACCAGTTCAGGGCAGCAAATTACGTCTTCCTGGATACTTATCAGGAAAAGGATTTCAGTCCGGTGAAGAGGGAACCTTGATCAGCGCTGCTGTATTGAAGGCTCGAGCACAGACAATAGGTGGTGAGTAGAGGGCGACATAAATAAACCTCTGCACACAAAGTTTGATATCGTACTGGACTTGTTATCTATACTGTTTAGGGCAAAAATCTGTCACAACCCTCATAGACTCTTAGTAGTTAATAAATAAGCTGATCTTTTGCTAATTTTTTAATGTAATCGATTTCCCCAGAGTCGAGAAGAAACCCCAGCCGACCCGGAAGTAAAGCAGGCAGCAGAGGGAGCAGTCGGAGGGGAAGCGACGCCTCTGACTTTGACATCTCAGACATCCAGTCCGTGTGCTCCGACGTGTCCGAGACGGTCGGCGACTCCACGCGAGCCACGCCCCGCTCTGCGTCCCGCCAGCACGGAGGAAAGCCCTCCAAGATCCCCACTCCTCAGAGAAGATCCACTCCCACTAGCAAACTGGCCAAGGGATCCAAGCGATAGTCAGTGGCCTTGAAAAAGGAGCCAGTAGCGCCCCAAGACGGACACTGGAGATATATAAACTTAAAAGACTGCAAACGTGTTGAGTGTTATTTAAATTGTTGCGAAGATGTAAATTATTCTGTTGAGAGGCAATATGGTTTAATATTATGTGTGAATGGAATGTCAATGGCCTTGTGTATTTGTCCTTATGTATTTTATTTTTTGTGAATACTGTCAATTGTTTTTATTATTTTATTTTATTTTATTGATGCAAAACCTGTCGAGGTTTGATAAACAGGAGAAAATTTGGGAAAGCGCTCATTGTATGGTAAACTAACATTTGTACACACTAATGAAAGGCAACACACAGGATTTTGTTCTGAGTTACTGAATGTACTGTAATTTATGTATGCTGATGTTTGGGATAGATGGTGCATCATGGTACTCTGTGAGGCACTGCAATTATCTATTTAAGTGCTATGATATACTGCCAACATGCATTTAAAGGGCAATACAATATACCACAAGATACCACTGTAAACACTGCAGAAAAATGTCAAAAACACTATTGAAAGCAAGTAGCAAAAACCCCGTAATCATAACGCTTTTGAGTCCTGTTTGTTTCTCAGCAGATACAGTTCCTATTTTGTTTGATCATTTCATAGCAAATGTGTGCATTGACATCCAAGTAGACATTCTCTCCGTGCATCCATGTCAATGTATGGTTAATTTCGGTAGAGCTGAAATGATAACTGTAACATTACTTTGTAATAAACCTGCTTGCAGAAAGCTACCATGGGAGGCTGATATGGACCATGGACTGTCTGTGCTTTTTCTCTCTACCTCAACATTTTCTCTGTTTGGTGACATGTAGACAAATTTTGCAGAAAGATTGATTTTTTTTTTTATCTTTTTTTCCCCAACTTTTTGGGTTTGAGTTTTTTCTTTCTGAGTCAGTAAATGAAATATTGTGATAGTGGACTTAATGGCAGGTAGGTAGACATCTCTGACATTATATTTTATTAGTATTATATTGTAGTTTTACACTGGGAGCAGATTCTGTCTTTTTGGGGCTTCCATTTTCCATAACCTGCATGGCAAGGTTGAGATCATTTACCCAGATTATCTTTTTAGAGGATAATGTGCAATTCCACATTTTCTCTGCAGGTCATTGTAACATTTCAATTTGCAAAGTTTTTTTTAATTTTCATTTTGGCAGTAGCTGATGCAGTCTATTTTAAACACTGACCTCAAGTTGTTAAAACATTGAATTTTGGAATCAGTTTTTATGATACTTACTCTGAGAAGGGCTCTCTCTCTCTCTCTCTCTCTCTCTCTTTCTCTCTCTTTTTCTCTCTCTCTCTCCGTCTCTGCTTGACTGTAGTACCCTGCATGAGGAGCAGAAGACAAGTAAAGCTGAAAACTATCGGGTAAAGTAAGGGCTGTCGTGAAAATCCTGCACTGTAAATTAGAGTAGTAGATCTACTCTCATCTTTATAAGTATACAATAGATTAACGTAGTTAACCAAGTTAAGCCACACTGGTGTTAATTCAAAGTCTAAAAGAAATGAATATGTTGTGAGGGTTACAATATTTGTGTTATTCAGTGATAATATTTCACAATTTGCCTTTAGCCTAATTTGTATATCCAGTGAAGTGGTCTGAATGTAAAATGTAAGGCCTGGTGTCCTCTGGGTGGAATGTTTGCAGAG
>OMLF01037594.1:0-14916 GCA_900302615.1 Holocentrus rufus | reverse complement strand
CCAGGCCAGCTCATTATCCTGCACCCCTGAGACACAGCTCACTGTAAATTAGGACACCAAACGAGGCGGCCTCGTTAAAGACCCACAGATACACTCATTAGCATCAGCACCTTTCCTTGTTAGAGCCTGTATCAGCATTCACTCCCACCACCACATTGTGTCCTGTCATTCCTCTGCGCTGACTGGAAGATTTAGGATTAATGTCAGCTCTAGCCAGCGGGTTGGCACTGTTGTGGCTCAGATAAGGGAGTGATTGATCAATGGTGGCGGAAAGCTGTGTTATTTGTTGACAGCTGCCCACTATCCCTACCACTCCTCCTCATATTTCACTGTATAGAGGAAATAAACCCTCTGTGAGGATAACTTTCGTCTGGCAAGTGACTGACTAATTTTGTGTCACGGCCACGTCGACCGGGCTTTTTAGGCAGAATTTACCGGCGCTCCAGCGGTGCTCATTTCTTCTCATGCAATGTCTAGAAACTGATGAAAACGATTAAATTGTATTGTTTTTCTTTCCTCCGAGAGACATTTGATTTATTACCCTATCTCTTTCTGGAAGGTTTACTGGAGTGTTATTTTTGGAGTGTTATCTTCGGACTGCCTAAGGCGTATTTGTTCAGTACCTCCGTCACCGTCTTCTGTCAATCCATAGCAACAATTTTCTTCATTCCTCCCTTTCTCTAAGACCAAGTATTGTCTCTTACTGTGAAGACATATTGATGTGACTGGTGATAAATTGTTTTTCTTTGTACCTGCGCAGTCTGTTCTCATCAAGCATGGTCTCTTGTCTCTCAGCTTGGGCTCTCAGTGGGCTGTGGTGAGATGGAAATGTTCGTACCGTCTGTAGATGTGTGTCTCATTGTTATCACGCCATCTCTATCGGGCCCTCAGCTATTAATGGCTCTCTGTCTACATAATGTTGCAAGATATTTGCCCCTTTTTTCCCTACCAGAGTGTCTTTTTCATCCCCTCTGCATGCTGTCTGAAGTCTGTTGTTAGCATGATGCAGCCAATGAGTGATTGAGCCATCGTCCTGCATGCTGTCACTGTGGTTCATCTGTAGCTCTGGACTTCACCTGCACCCTGCTCTTCTCCTCCCCAGGACCCAGACATCCTCTTCTTCCGTGGTTTCAGCTAAAACAAGAACTAATCAAACGACCAGCCATTTGTCATTGCAAACCGTCAGTCATATTAATTAAGTATCCACTCTTACTCATATTTATCGTATGTTGATTTCATCAATATTGACATCTGAGTTCCCCTTCTAATCTGTCTATATTTGATCTCTATACTGTTTACCCATTTTGAAAATGTTTTAACATGTCCGCCCCTGTCATGGCCATTACATAACATCATTCCAAAAAAATGGCTTAAATATTAATCTTACTCTTTGGACACTCTGTGCAGGAATGGGAACTTAACTGGCCCGCCAGCTTCTAGTGTATTCTTTTATGACCACAGACCCACCAACCACCACAATATTGGGTTTTTCAAACCTCAGTACAGAATTTTTATATCTACAGCTGCGTGTAGTCACAAACCAGGGAGCCAGGATGTATAAAAGTTGCCCTGAGACAAACTGTTGGACAATAATAAAACCTGGAAATAAGAGAATTTAGGTTCCCTGCCTATAATCCAAACACATAGGCCTATATATAATTTCTTTCTCCTATCAGCCACTTACTAGCACACTATGAATTAATTTCTATGCATTAATCTTATTAAGTCCCCATTTCACTGCCATTGCTTTCACCTTTGAACAGGTTTGCCAGTAAAGTAATACAACTTTAAAGATGAAGTTAACTTTTGACTTTCAGACTTGGTCAACACACTTCACACTTGTAAAAATTTACTGCAAACTAGACACTCTAAAGATTGCAGTTATAGACAGATGTGATAATGCAGACTGAGTAGATATAGTAGAGGATGGTGCACTGGCCAAAGGTGCTGATAGAGGTTGAATTCAAGCTTAACAGTAGAAACCTGTGAAATCCACTAAACCTAAAAGAAAACTGTAGAAGACAGCTTCAGTGCACCTGGCTGAATTTAAGGTTATAACACCTGCAGAGAAAGTATGTAACCTTTTGGCCCAGCATTTGCTGTATTCCATATTCTGACAAACTCAATAACGTTGTCTGTGCCTATACCTTACTTGTATTTTCATCAGACTAACCACACAAATCACATAAAAGGGGTGTAGAGGTGTTACAAAAAGAGCACAATGAAGAAATATCTTCTCTACATCATCATTCCCCTACCAATAATACAGTTACAACAAGGTTCTCCACACAAAAGTATTAGCTTCCCCCTAACACTGCTAAAAGCTGTAAGAGAAGAAATTAACTCAAACAACGACTCAGCCATATTGTCTTGGCATAGAATGTGATTTCACAAAGTTGGTTGGATTGGCGGTCTTTCAGTAATCCACTGATGACATCACTGACAAAATGGAAATAGTCGTTACCCTCCTGTAACTCCATGTAACTCCAGTTCTTTGACTACATGTCAGTAATGGATTTCGCTATTGGTTGACCGTCTATGAAGCTCAGCCACAGCGCTGAGAAAGATCTTTTCGCTCACCGTCCAATCAGGAGGTAGGAGCCACACAGCATCCACCCCCTATAAAACCCCAGCATCTCCACTGCTCGTCTCCCTTTGAAACTCACCAACAAGACATCCAGGATAACTTCTATTTATTTTGTACGTGTTGTCCCCTCTAAAGGGCTTCAGTATTGGTTCACAGCTAAGGTGAAGGCTGAGTTAGAGATGAGTTTACTCCCAGCTGGGCCCAAATCGACACTAGCCCACACCAGCCCAACCAAAAAACAGGAGTAATCCAATGGTCGAGTACCACCTGCCTGAGGGTCTTGTGCTGTACTGCAAAAAAAAAAAAAAACAGACAGCTGGACACTTACCAATACCTCAGTCTGCTTCAGACCAGGCATCAAGCACTGAATGAGACAATAAACCACCGCTCATATCCCCGAGATATGCCTGCACAAAGACCGACGTGGTGGACCAGGATGCGGCCAAGCAGATATCCTCCACTGACACATCCCTGAGAAGTGCTGTAGAGGATGCAATACCCCTAGTGGAGTGCACCTGAGGCCCACTGAGGTGGGGCGACCCACTGCGTCATAACTCTTGTGGGTTGCATCATAAACCCAGTGAGCAGACAGAGGGGCCTTCTGAGCCCGACCGCCATGTCAGAAAAACAGTTGGTCGGACTTCCTGAAAATCGCCGTGGTTCCACGTGGACGTGGTTCCACTGACCCCTTATTTCCACTGATAGCCATGCAGGAAGGATGTACAGACAAGGCAAGCAAATCCCCTGCTCTCTTGCCAGGGTCAAGAGGAATGTGGTCTTAATAGATAATAGTCCCAAGTCCGCCTGAACCAATGGCTCAAAAGGTGGACCAACTAGACGCTCCTGAACCGTCTGAAGGTCCCACTGAGGAACAAAGCAATGTGTAGGGGGCCGCCTGCGGATCCCCTGTAGGAAACATTTAACCAGCGGGTGGCTCCTGACTGTGAAGTGATCAAAGTTGTCATGGCCGTGACCACTGTCAAACATGGCCTGCAGGAACTGTAGTATATCCTGTAGGGGGCACAAACACGGATTGAGGTCCCTGTCTTTGCACCAGTCCACAAACACACACCAGCATGTCATATAAGCCCTGAAGGTGGATTGGCACGTGCATTCTGAATTGTAGAGATGACTGCAGTTGGGAGACCCAAACTGCTCAGTCTCTCCCTCTCAACTTCCACACCAGGCGGTGCCGTCCCAAAATTGGACATGAGAGGATTGCTCCCTCTGCCTGATACAGAGCTGTGGGCAGGTCCAGTTAAGGCCACAGATCCTCCACTACTAGTCGAACCAGGTCTTGGAACCATCTGACACCTGGGCTCTCTAGCACCACAACTGTTATTAACAGGCGCTGTGTCCAAACCCCGATCCAAATTTATTGTTAGACCCACTCAGTCTGCGGTCGGTGTACAGTGCCTCATCGCCTCAACCAGCACATCATCCAGGATCCACATTTCCAATCTGCCATCCACATAGTTGATCCCACACCATTCATGTGGTCTCAATGTTGGAGTGATAGGACACTCATCACCCCACTTCACAAAGTACCTGTGGTATCATGTGAAAAATATCACAGGTGCACATCCTCCGAGACCTAGAGAGAGAGAGAGAGAGAGAGAGATGTCCCTGCTGCATGGACTGGACAGGGTATTCAGACGTGGTACTTAACATGTCTGAATATCCTGTGCAGTCCACTTAGCAGGAAGAGGGACAGAGAGAGGAAGCCACTTCAACCAAAAATGAAGTAAAAACAACATGTCTTTTACTCTTTTTAGAGATTTATTATGGCGTAAATCAAAAGCAAATATGTTCCAACGTTGTGCCTTCTCCAGGGCAGAGATGGTGGAGCATCATCGATGGTGGATGGTGGATGGAGGAAAAATGCTGAAAGACACCCTGATATAGTCCATACTAAACATTTTAAAACTGAGCAAAACTTGTGCTGACGACACCATCTACTTACTTTATTCCGAGTGAAGCTGCTTCCCCTTTTAGTTTTTGTCACAGCTTAGGTATTAATGGTATAACCTATGACAGAAAGAGATAACCATATTAGTGATGGAGGAAGAAAAGAGAGGAGGGATGATGAGAGAAAGATTGTGCGAGAGGAGACAGAATGAAGTGTATTCTGTGCTGAGAACAGTTTCTCTATTTTCATAGGTCAGGCAAATGTACATCAATCTATTGAACAGCGGAAATGAGACGACTGCTGAGGAAGAGCAAGAAACCATAGAGAGGGTCAGTGTCAGTACACAGACAGATGTACGTCAGCAGGAAATGAGAGAGTACCAGGCCATGCATCAGCATTGGCACAATGACAGATGATAAACAATTCATCAGAGTCGTTACTCATGAGCATCCTTAGATGACAGCGGAATCTCATCACAGTAATCTTCTGTGTTTGAGCTCTGAGGAATGTGAAGGGAAATAGCTCAGTGGAAATGACCCTAGAGGAGGATGATGACTTTAAACTGAGTGATTCTGAGGGTGTTAGTGATGAGGATGATGAAAATGTCAGTGATGTGGTGGAGGAAGAGAGAACTCTTTCTGCTCACAGGAAAAGACTTGGAAGAGCATTTTGTGCACCCAGGATTTGTTAAAGCTCTTCTCCCTGTGCCACTGGGAAGGTTGTGGGAAGTGCCTAATACAGTCACCAGTGATAAAGGAAAGTGGATTTGGGATGTGGATGAAGACAGAGCGCATTGACGGGCGTGATTATACCTGGCATTCCCAGCCTTCGGTCTGAAGGGTGCTGGAATTTAATGCCTCAATTCCTGCAGCCAGTTTTGTCACTGGAAATGAATGGAGATCTTTGACACCACTGGTCTGGAAACACTGTCAAAGAGAGAGTGGTTCAACATTCAGAGGGCTTACATTATTTCTGAAGTGAACAAGGCCTGGGAAAAACACAATTGGACCATGAGTGGATGGGAAATGTCTGTTTGAGCCTTTATGGCTAAGTAAACTTTATTTCATATAAGTGCTCTTTTGCACCTCTTCACATGCAAGTTTCTCTTTATTTCACCACTTGAAAATATGAGCACAGCAAAGTATAGCACTGGGCATAGGGTTGCTTTGTACTCGGAAAAAAACTAACGTGAGCGTAATCCTTTGATTGTTCCATGATCAGTTTCATCCTCAAATCAAGAAGTGTTGTTGACAAGTTTTACCATGATTCCTGTCAAACACCAGGAAACTAAGCAAAACTGTTGGGATCAAGACCTTCCTGCTGCAAATATATTATCAGCTTGGTGTAGCCAGTGATTCAGATGCTGCTTTTGTTGTTAATAAATTTATTTCCATTTACACTATTGGCTACATATTCCACCAAATCCACCATCAAAGACAAACAAACAAGTACAGAAGTAAAAGGTAGTTGTAGTGGTAATCTGTTCTGATATTGTCATGTGCCTCGTTAAATGCATCATTGCACCAGTACATGAACTGTCACAGCCACATTTGCTAGAGCACAAAATCAATAAGTTCCCTCCCTGCCTGGGTGTCCAAGTTCCAGCCTATGCATACTTGAAGTCAGGTTATGGCCAGTGTAACGGTGGTCCTGATCACATCACCAAACAAGGCCTTGAGCATAGACCTTCAAAGCCTTCCATCCATCCTGCCAGTATGTGCGACTCGAGAGGAATCAAGTGTGTTGTGTTACTCACTTTTTCCTCCCGTTGCCGTGGTACCTCGTGAGTCTCTTTGTGGTTGTGCTTTTGTCATTTCCTGACCTCGCCACAAAACTGTTAAATGAATAGTCTGTGGTAAACAATGGTGCTGATCTAAAGTTGCTGCTCCTCCCAAGTGAACAGGTTGCAGGTATTTACTCTTGCTGTTCGACCACAGAATAGCCAACCAACACAGCCTGTGAATTAGCACTTACACAATATGTACTGTATATTTCCTGCCCATTTGTGTGTCTTGAAGGCTGTAACTGTGTCACTCCTTGGAAATTGATAGGGAAATCCCCAGCATTGGAGTGATGTAACATTATTCTCTGTGTATTCAATACTTTGCCAAAAGATCCATGAATAAAGCCTTGAAAACAGCTGACAATATCATATATCGTTTGGTATTCTGTGAAACCCATTGCAAGTATTCACTGCTATATATTTTTAGTCACTAGTGAGTTGTGGAACGGTAACATCTCATCCTTTAAGTGGCATATAAGAGGTTAAGTGCCTTCATTCTCTTCCCCTCTTTATCTCTCACATCTCTCTTCCATACCAATATTCTTTCTCATATAGTAAATAACTATTCGCTCACACTGAATTAAGCACACTGCATGAATGGACAGGTCAGCAACTGAGTATCCTGACTTCGTTAGGATTTCTTTCTCTAAATGTATGCCAGGAGTGAATCACACATGAAAAATAGCACAGTGGTAGAATTTCTATCTGTTTATCACTGAATTAAATTAGCCTATATACTGGTTTGTTACATGTTTGATTTGCTGTGTTTACATCAGTTCTTATACTCACCAATACTCCAAGATATGATTTGTGCTCTTGTAAGTAGAATATCTTTGTCAGGTGAAAACCACATAGGTCCAAAATGTCTACTTTACAGGAGCCAAGAAACACAGCCTTGTTTCTATCTTGAAATGTGAAATTTTTCAAATTAACTGATTGGTTTTGAAAAGGTTTCATAAATCCAAGGGTTTCTCAACCCAGTGAGGAGCAGGTAATCCTTCAAACAAAGCTGAGACATGAAAAACACCAAAATTGGATTCACAGGGTTTTCACCCAACAGACCAATGAATAAGGCAATGAATAATTCTCCATAAGTAGCTTCATAGTGTCAAGGATGACCACTGGCTAATACAAGATGCTGGATTTAAATAAGAGAATCAAGGCAGACATGGTTAAATCTGCAGACTTTTCAGGCTACCTATTTTTAATCATCAGGAGACTGTAATTGTAAAAGATCAGAGTGCGTTTGTGGTAACTTGACATTAAATTTTTCAACCTTGTAGCTGATTGAAATTTGCAACAATGTCACAAGGAGACTGTCTGGACATCTGATACACGAGCAAATTATCTTTACTGTTTTCAGAAATCCTTCTCTTTTTTTCAATAGTGCTTCAAAATCTTTTCCTTACATGTTGAATCTTCATTATGTAAGATAACCTATTGTTCAAATGATGAAAATAATTGCAGGAATGGAATCGATAGTTTACGTACAAAATCATTCCATCTGTATTCACTGATTAAGATGTTCACCTTTGTTGTATGGTCTTAATCTTTTAAGGGGTTAAAAAAAACAATATTTCTGTTTCAATTCAATGTTATTGAGATTTCTTAGTATAAAAGATGATATTAAGTCTCTCCTCTACGCACCTCTTCTTCTTAACACACAGCCACAGAGTGGAATTGGATTGGTATCTTATGGATGACATGAAAATATTTCACATTTTCAATATTTCATAATTCACATGGACTTTCATTTTACTGCAACAGTGAATAAATAAGAGAGGAACATCACATACAGTATATAATGTGGCATCTGTGCTGTCTTTACATTTACAGCATGAGGATGACAGTATTTATAATAATTTAAGTAATAATCATGATATTGCCTTTGAATTTTGACTTATAATATTGTCTTTGAATTCTCAGAAACTGGGCTCAGATATTTTCCATAAATAAATCCTGTCTTCCACACTGATCACAAACACTCCACTAGAATTCAACATACCATCAACATACCTCAGCTCAATCTTCCATTGAGATTGAACTGCTTTGAACGGACATTTTCACAGAATTATAACAATTTTGAAAATAGATTATTGTTCAAAACCTTGTTATATGCTATAGAGGAAGTCTGCGAGAAACATGAAATGTATGTCCCTGACACAGTGAAACTCAGATGAAACGGGGATGGAGTTGACCTCATGATTTTTCTGCTGTCAGGTGTAATATTAGGTTCAGTGCTCTTGATTTTTCCCATTAAATGGAAATGTTTCGGTTCACCTTGCGCAAAACCATCTTCCAGCATAGCAAAAAGTCAAGGAGAGACTATAAATAATTGGTACTGAATCAATGGTAAATGTTTTGAATTAATGGTATTTCAGCATATATTAACACATGTTTTTGGAATCTGAATGGACCTATTGATCAGAAAGACTCTAAATGTCGCAGGTTCCATTCCACAAGAGTCAACAGAAGTCACTAAAGTCACTAAAACTCAACCTACTCATACAGTGTTTTAAGCGTAAATGACATCTTTTCTGGATACACATCACCATCTATTCAGGGGTTCATCACATTAGAATAGATGACCAGATTCACATGTGTAAATAAAGTTTACGCGTCTTGCAACAAAACTAAAGTGTGTGAGGGTTTGGATGGTTTGTTATGGCAGTTTATTGACACAGCATCACTTCCTGTCGTGTTCCACTTCAATACTGATAGACTAAAACTTCATAATTCCATGCTAATTTATTGCGGTAGTTGGAAGTGATTGCAGACACAAGAAGCCACTTGAAGATGGAGGCAGTGGGCAGCTTTCATAGATTTTTAGGGAGCTTGAACATGAATCGGTAGTGAGTCTGTCAACAATCAAACAAAATAAAGATAGAGACATTAGCAATGCAGGAGTAATTCTGTTTTTAAGGATGGTGGGACGGGGAGTGGGAGGGGAAGGATTACAAGAGGAGTTGTGTTCTATTTCAGTTCTGGGTTGGTATAAAAACCCAGCAAAAATTCAGCACAATGCACAAACTTCCCATTTTTCCCCCCTCCACACCAGCCGTTTTTATGGCATCTAATGACTTTTCCTTCCCAAACTGGAAATTACATACGGCTTGTCAGTGACAGATGACTCTGATTTCGGCACAAGCTTCTTTGCTGCTTTGTGAAAGGGTTTCCTATTCACAGCTACCCATCTGAAGAAACTATTTATTTGGGACCCTGCTTCATTTATATAAAGACGTGTTCATGCCCCGTCTGAGCCTTATACAGAAACACAATTCATCAACAGGTGTGGGAGGAAATATTTTTTCTGCACAAGGATGTTAAGTTTGGAGTGTGTGTGGGGTAAGTGTGAGAGAACAAAAGTCGCTTACAAGGGCCATTCAGCCTGGAGGATTTCCTCGCTCTGCAGAGGAAAGAGAAGGAAAGCCTTGATACAACTGTTTGTGCAGGAGGCTTCATTTACTTTTCGCACAACTACTGGTGTATTGTATGACTTGCTCTGAAAATATTGTAGTTTTTCCATGATGATTGAAGCTTTGAACTAATTTGTAAGAATTTGATCAGCCTTTGAATTAAGCTGCACGATTCACCTTCACATTTGGATTTGCAGTACAGTTTGCTGGTTTATTATAAGAAACCTTCATATGAACAATCTCTTCAATCTGTTTTGACAGTTTTTGAACAGCAGCCTACTGTGGGCCTACTTGCAGCTGTAGCCTAATGGAGTCATGTTGTCAGTGCTGTAGCCTGAAATCTAGGCTGTACAACCCATGCATTCATTTACTTTGAATGTAGAAATTGTACGTATGCCTATAGGCATTGAAAATATCATTCATCTGAATGCATAAAATGTACTGTATAGAGGTAAAGCTTGCAGCTTGTGCTCACCAAGGAGTGATTGGAATTGGAGGGAAAGATAATGGGGGGAAGAAGAAGAAGAAGAAGAAGAAGAAGAAGAAGAAGAAGAAGAAGAAGAAGAAGCTATATTAATGATATGTTGATTTTTAATGGCTTTTCTTTAATCTCTTTGATATTTTACCTTTTATTTGAGAGGTGGGGTGCTTGGCCTTGCCATCAGCAATATCTTTTTTTTTCTCCTCTTTTTTCAATATCATGTTCCAATCCCCTTGAAGGATGTTTTATGTAAAATATGCTTTTTGTACCCTGGAAAGACATTTAATCAAGATTAGCCTTGGTATTTTAGTAGCCAGTGGTCTAGCTTTGTGAGATTTCATAATGGAAGACAATTAAGCACTACTTTGGTTCTGAGCACCCGCTCTTCTGAGAAAAAAAAGAGATTTATTTATTTCATAAGACAAGAAAATTTTTGGCAGGTTATAAAAGAACTTGGAGGAGGGGGAGACTTTTAAAGTTTCTTTTGAATTATCTTTATGCCCGACGACTTTGCAAATATTGAATGGCCCAACTTTTAGTGTTGACTTTTCCGCCTTCGTTGCTGCTTCTATTCAGATTTTATAAACACGGAAAGGTTTGTTTTATTGTTTTATTTAAAATCTGTGATTACGGGCGACTAACCGCAATCTGCAAAATGTTTTGAAGTTTTAACTGAACGAAAGATATTCCGACAAGATACATAAGGCTCCACAAATAACAGCCATGATATATTATTATATTTGTTTTTCATACGCCAACGCCCGTTTTAATTCTGTTTGTTGACGGCTCTTATTTGCGTTATTTGCGTGAAATTCCAACCTCTGGTAACTTATTCTGCTGTCCCAAAATGCAGCCTCATGGTCAGCTCAGCAAAACGCAGGGGCCCTAACGTCATCAAAAAATTATCTCTGTTTTTGTCCAAAATACTTCACCTTTTTTTTTTAAATACTCTAATCACTACTTATAGCCAGCCATTAGCCTGCTGGAAATGTGACAGTAGGGGAGCACTGCTCTTGTGAATGTTCATTCATGGTTTTCAGAGCATGGCAGACTCGAGTATCCTCACATTGTTCACTAAGAAAGTGCAGAGAAAATAGTTTTCCTGGGTGGTCCGACTCATTAATACACTCCGCACTTCTTGATTTACGGCTCACAGTTCAACTGCTGCCAATTAACGTGAAAACACGCAAAAAGGAAATTACTATAGGGGAGGAGGAGGCCAGGTCTGAGTTTCCTCCTGCTTGGCACAAAACTGTCTCAGGCTGAACCTGCCCTCGACATCAGGTAGGACATCAGAAATTATTGAAACTTACTGAGCAGAGGCCAGGAACTGCAACACATAGCTCCAATGTAATTATAGCTTCAATGGCGTTAAGACTTTTTATTTAGGTCTGCATATATGATGCTCTGTATAAACGGCTAAGTCATAAAATCATTAATTGTTGATCTGGATTTCATTTTTATGTTTTTAGTGAGATCACAGCAGTTTTCGTTGAAACGGTGTGGGATAATTGTCGGGAGCCTATAAAATAGCCCAGTAGGCTATATAACACAGCAACCTCAAATGTGAAGAGATATTTTGAACGCGAAAATGCCTTCAAACATACACACTGACTTGTTGGCCTCCATCATTTATTTATTTATTTATTTATTTATCTATCTATCTATCTCGAAGTAGGTCTTGTTTAAATATTAGTCTATCTGCTGATATACTGGCTGCACTACTAATTTAGTTTAAATTAAATTTAAAGTGAATGCGTGTGTGTGTGTGTGCATACGTGTGTATTTGGGTGTGTGTTGTTTGTACAGTGTGAGTTAGAGAGAGAAGACGTTTCTGTAGAAGCTGTTGTAGTCTGACAGTATCATCCTTTCAGACCTGACAGGTATTAAAAATAATTCAGACTATAACTAGGCCTAATTAAAACGTTTTGGATTGGGGGCGTCGATATTAATATGTAAATACTCCACAGTGGCCTAGTATTATTTATTTATTTATTTTTTGTGTTATGAATGTAATTCCATTCTTATTAACCTATAAATTAACAACTGCCATCAGGTCTGAGTTGCGCTCAGTTGCACATGCCCTCTCAGTTTCTTGCATTGTTATTTCAAGGCTGTAATGTAGGCCTTGTAGTATTTGTGTGACTGACGACATTGTAAAAAGAGGAAAATGCAGCACAGTTTGCACTGACAGCAAGATCATTTTCAATCACGATGAATATCACTCAAATTTCTAAATCACTTTTGCTTCCTCACTCTTATTAAAAGGAAATTAAAAACCTAACTATGGACTCAATACTACTTGAACTACTTTATGTAAGCCACTTGAGACAAAACCCTCAGATAAATATCTAACATGTAGAGAAGTCTTTGATCAAAATGGTTTTAACATTAGGCTTTATTCTATACTCTGTCTGCGCTTTGCTAATCAGATATTTTCAAATACTTATTTGCCTCATTAAATTAATTTTTTTTTAGGGAATTTCATTTATCTGTGTGCACTGGTTACAAGACAACTGGGTCTGTGCTCTTGCCTTTTCTGAACCCCAGTGTTCACAGAACGGTATTTTCTTTTTGCATGCTTTTATATTCTCTTCTTCCAAAGTTACTCTGCTTGGAAAATTGTGAAATGCGAGTAAAATCAGTAGCTGCCTGTTGAGGTCGTGCACTGTTGCTCAGTACCCTGTGACCTTGTCAAAACTAATCACCGTGGTAACACATGGCTATAGTTTTCCTCTCATCTTAAGACATAATCTCTTTAATTGGTGTCAAAGTTGGGGTCCTGATGGTGAAAGTCCTGAAAATACCCACAGACAGATACTCTCACTTGTTGACACTTTGAAAAACAAATGAAACGGGGCCTCGTCAATGTGCTGAAACTTGTTAATCTATAGTGAGGGGGGTGTTAGAGCAGGCCCTCTAGCCACTCCAGTGTGACAAGATCCTTAGACTTTAGCCAGTCACATCTGACCCCGCAGACTATTCAACCCTTCCACTTTACACCTGTTCAATCCCAGAAACGTCGTGTTCCCAGAGATTAGGGAGGGAAACCATGTTGGGGCAAATATAATATATTTCAATGGGATTATGCGCACATGAAGAAACCTATGCAATCTTATTTGGTTCCAACTTTCAGCAAGTTCTATTCGCAGAGGGAATAATCAGGGAAGCAGTGAATGGGCATTAAATGCGTCAGTAACATCAGGTGGCATCGTGGAGACCTTAGTTGCTGCACCTGATGAAAGACAGCATTTTATTTGTTGAGAGAGCCACAGTTCGCCATCGGAGTCACGCAAGCCAACCCCCGTCCAGGCCTCCCAGATAGAAACCTAAAGAAGGAAACTTGAATATCAGTGCGCAGAGGTCGGCGACGTCTGAGTTAAAAATCTTGTTTCTTCTCACCTGTGACTCCCAACAAACGCACGCTTTGTCGAGGGGGTTGCTTTGGGATGACAGTTAAAATGGAAGTCTGTGTTAAACCAATTAAATCACTGAATAGCTATCCATAAGGAGTGTGGGGAGAAACCTTGAGGAATTCAGAAACACATCAGCTTCTGACACAAATCACATGTAACACGACAGCAATCACCAAACAAAAACACGGGCCGTAATTTATGAAAGACATCTGCTGACCCCTGTGAGGCAGGAAGGCTGTTTTTACAAGATATAAAATCCTGTCAAACACAGTGCAACCTTTTCAGACAACAATTAAAGCAAAGAGTCTTGAATTTAGAGTTCTTTAAATTTTCTCTCTTCCTGGCCTGGACATTCACCTGAATGTTCATCACCTTAGCCACTGCATAGTAAAGAGGAGGGGGAAAAAAAGGGAAAACCAAATGAATGTAGAAAGTTCGCATTAATAAAACAGGAAATTGGAGGCTAAAAAGTGCAAATAATCACTGGATGTGAATGTGTCCATTGAAGCACTCTTTTGGGTACTAGCCCGATGCTCCCACTAATAGCCCGTTTCGCTGAAGTAGCACCAGGAATGCTACCTTCTCAATGCTTCACAACTCAGGGCAAGCATGGCGGCACTCCCATTTGTGTATGTGTGTGCATCTGTGTGTGCCTCTCTGTCGTTATCCTCCCCGGAGAACAAAAAAAAAAAAAAAAAAAGAAAAAGTATTCTTGCATACTCTCCCATCCTGTAATGAACAGAGTCTTCATATTTATGTTGTTGCCGGTGAACACTTGAAACACAAGAGGGGTTAAAGTAAAGAGTGGGAAGGTCTTTGGACCATTTTCAATATTTTCCCCCCTGTGCCCCATAGGGCAGGCGGAGGGGGCCTTCTTTACAATAATCAGGTGACCAGAGGAAAATAGTGTGGCCTTAACAAGCCCAAATTAAAAAAGAACATCATTTTCATTATGCAGTCAAACACAATTACAAGCAAATGTTTTCTCTGTGGAGCTGCCCCTGCTTTCAGGGTCTTTGTCCCTCGCTCCTTAGTGTGTGCAGAGAAAGGCCCTGGTGGTCAATGGGCAGCTGAGTGGCGTGTTCAGCGGAGGCCCACATCCTTAGCCCCCAGCGCAGAATGTGTTTTGTTAGAAGAGCAGCCATACATTTTGAGCAGATTTGTTGAATTAGAGAGCGCAGCGGGAGACGGGGAAGCGGGGGGTAAGTGATGGGGAGGACTTGTTGCTAGGTGACTGACATACAACTGCAGCATGCCAGTTTTCAGAGCTTGGCACTCCTGTCTGTTTTCCTTTTTTTTTTTTTTTCCTTCTTATCTCCTCTTT
>OMLF01037591.1:0-14768 GCA_900302615.1 Holocentrus rufus | reverse complement strand
GGAGGAGAGGAAGGGGCCGAGGTGAGGACAAGCAAAAACACAGAACACACAGAAGTAAAGCTAAACTGAAACCTACCGATGCCGTTTACTGGCAGTGGAGGGGGCGGAGGAGGCGGGGCAGGAATGCCCTGCGTTCCCCCCACGTGGTTTGGACTGACAGCGGCGTAGTTTCCCCCGGGCACGGCACCTGGCACAGCCTCCACGCCGGAGGGTGGTGAGGGCAGGATGGAGATATCGCCATCTCCTTTCTTGTGGATCTTGATGGTGCCCTGCTTCTCCAGCTCGTGGATCTTCTTCTCCAGGTTACACTGCCGCTGGATGGCCTCATCCTTCTCCTTCACCATCTGCCGCAGCGTGTGTACCTGCGAGCTGGCGTCCTTGTATACTTCCTGATTGACAGCAGTGCAAACAGTAAGAGGTGTTAGAATTGTAGAGAAGTGAGAGGATCTGTGGATCTCATCAAGTTCTTTACAGAAGAGATTTTGCAGCAGACAAAAATGCACTCGTTCATTCAAGATATGCTTAGGGTCTAACTTACTTACTTACTTAACAACAGTAGCAACTTGCTGCTGTTGGAAAAATCTTTTGTAGTTGTGCTCTTGAAAAGAGCAGTCTTTTTTTCTCACAAAGCTCTTGCAAAATCATGTGATCTTATCGAATACTTGATGCTATTACTATATGTATTGTTGATCTATGTAACTACGTTTATAATGCTGGATATGGAATGCATATAATGTGGATTTATAAGTACTGTGTATATGATTTGGCGTATGTGACATTAAAGGTGCATTATGCAAAACTGCATAGGCTTGATTAAAGTGAGGACCATTTAGACTCAACTGAGAAATGTGTGGAATAAGCACAACATGCTGGTTGAGTCTACATGGTTCTCATCATTGGCATGATGCACTGATTATGTGCTTACTACACGTGATGTTGTTGTTTTTTGGTTATTTGAGCCTAAAAGGTCAAACGTGTCTCATATTGATCAGTCTGTCCCTGTTTATGAATACATGTGAGGATGAGAGCGTGAGTCTCACCCTGACGGATTCTAGATCCTTGTTCCTTTGCATCAGCTGCTTCTCCAGCTCCACGATCTTGGACATGGCCTCGTTCTCCATGTCCTGCAGCTTCTCTGTCATCTAGGAGAACAAAAACCAGGAGGAAAAGGTCATACAGTCATATGACCACAGACAAGAGATGCAGCAGGATGTACGCCATTTAATGTTTATTTTGTGCATGAAAGAAACACATCCTTACGTCTTAAAAGTTCAAGAAATGGGGAAAGTCAGTAGGAAATGCTTTCCCCCCCCTTTTATCATCAATTTAAGCAGTGTGTTTCTGAAAAAAGTGTGTGTTGAGTAGTTAGACAGATTTATTGTTTTACTGACATTAGGCCGATATCTGCCTTTTTTTGAATATTGTATTTAAATGTGTCTATGTGTTCCCTCTCTGATATGAAAAGGTTATTTTTCTAGCTAATTTAAAAAAAATATATATCATTTGACAGCATCTTTCTAATCATTTTTTCATTTCGCATTTGCCATATTCTATTTGTTCAATTTGTTTATTCAAACATTTAATTAAAAGGAGACTTAATCTAGGGACAGTTTCTTGTTTATTTTTTCTTGCAAAGTAATTTTCAAATTTAAAGATACTGATTTAGTGGCACAAAATATCTGCAGATATTGGTTGAAGTCTTGTACTGAGCATTTTGAGTGAGTGTGTGTGTGTATTCGTGTGTGTGTCCATATACATTGCGTCCTTGCAGTCTCGCCTGGTGGCTGACAGCTAAGTGGAAGCATGAGACCACAGTAAAACCCCGGCTCAGACTGAGAGGGAACTATGTGATAACAACCAAGTGTGACAGAGCCTCAAACAGACTGCCATGCGCCCTGTCACATCGCTGGTGTTGACGCTGCTGTACGCTGTCACACACACTCTCAGTCAACCTGTCCCGTCATGCTGGACAGAGAGGGGGAAGTGGGACTAAAGAGTCGGTTTGAACTCCGCTCGAGCGCTCGAGGGTTTCTCACATGTGACATGTTCTCCTCCAGCTCCTCTACCCGCTCCAGGGCAGCGTTTTTGGTCTCTGCGTCCTCCAGAAGGGCTCCCACGTCAAACACGTTGTCCAAATAGGCCTGGATCTGAACTTGCAGCTTATCGCTCTCTGTATGCTTTAGTTTCTGGAATATACAAAAACAGACAGAGCGAGAGAGAGAGAAAGAGAGAGTGAGAGAGATATAAATCCACTTATTCAGTTGACTGCACAAGGCCAGCAAGTCAGACTCAGAGGCGAGCATCGATCCAGCCTCTGCAGAGAGACGGCAGACAAGGGTTTACAGAATTGACGAGCTTTCTAAATTCATGGAAAACTCAGTATTGACTGTGTTCCTGTGGTCGGGTCGTCTGGGGAGCAGTAATGTCAATGCGCTTCGATGCCGAGGCGAATATTAAAAGTGGGATTGTTCTGGAGGCTATCTGTCCATTTTTTTTTTCTTGCAGAGGCGTGCCGCAAACTCACGTCTAAGTACTCGTCCAGGCACAGCTTGGTGAAGTCGTACTGCAGATGAACCCTGAAGTTCATGTCTTCTACTGAGTGCACCACAATGTTGATGAACTGCATACATGCCACCTGGGGAAACACAAACCGGGAGAAACACAGTTAGAGAAGGAGGTTTCTACAGTACAGTATAGGCTTTTTAAATGTTAAAAACAAAACAAACCAAAAAAAAAAAGAAGACTGTATATAGCAATGCAGCATTTCCTGTGTACTCACTAAGCACCGGTGCACCACCACAGCAAGAATACCACTGCTAGAGAAGATGGGAAACTGAAATAGCCATATTTGTGTGCTGCATTTTCACTGAAGCATAAAAAGATACCGTTCTAATATGAAGCATCAGTGTGTTTATTATGATACAGGATCCAGAGTGAAACATTTTTAGCACAGCGCCCTGCACCAGAGCCATAATTGGCACCAAAACAGGAGCAGATAGGAAACTAAAACAAAACATTACCCACAAGCAACACTGCTGAACAAATTCACAGGGGAAAGTCTGGATGTGTTACAGTATATAGGTGGAGGCGTGCAGCAGGAAGCAGAGCACATGTGGAAACGTCCTTTTAGGTTGATACTGATTGATCAGTTTACCAGATATCTGCCTGTTTTTGAATATCAGATATCAGAGTGTCCATGTCTTCCCTCTCCAAAATGGAAGAGCTTATTCTGTTGCTTTTCCTTAAAATGATTTTTAATACTATAATGCTATTAATACTTTAATACAATTTTAATACTGTCTCTCATGTCTCTCATTTATTTAGCATTTCCAATATTGTCTTTATTCATTTTGTTTATTCAAACTAAAAAGAGATTTAGTCTAGTAATATATTATTTTTTTGATAGTAATATTTAAATTGAAATCTATTTTATATTGGCACAAAATAGCGACTACCATCAGCTTCAGGTTATAAAAAAAAAAAAAACGGAATCATTAACGCCTTGAAAAACCCACAGGGAATGGATTCTATTTCCTTTTTTCAATTATGTGTTTGCAAAAGTGAATAAAAGTTAGAAATTATGATCCTGAGATCAACCCGAGCTGCTGATGATGCATTATAGAAACACAGTGCAGTTAATTGACAAACTAACTAGAGATTTGAGGTTTTCGCAAGACAGCAAATACACCAGCCTGCATTTCTATAAAACATGTTTATGCTCATTATCACATTTGTTGACTTTAATTTTGCTTCCTCTGAAATCGTGTGAATAAATCCTCATTACTGCGCTTTGTGTGCATGGCAGAGTAGCTTATGCCCCAGCTTAAAGGGATCTACATAAACAAATCAACAAATAAAGCAATTCATCGCCACTGGCTGCCTTGTGGGAAGCTGTATAAACAGATCGAGGGGGGATCTCCTCACTGTGTCTAATGTACACACTGGAGCACCAGCAGGAATTCTCACCATGACGGCGGCTTAATGAACTTCCTGTAAGAGTTGTTGTCTCTGCGCGAGATGCCAGCCCTGACGAAATCTGTTTGCTTTGGTGCTGTTGGTGCTGGGTGTCGAATGACGGCCCTACCAGGGGAGTCAAAGCTGTGGCACACAAGGCCTATTCAAACACAGCATCTGTTGGCCTTCACTCACTAACGCCTCGACACACACATACACACACCGACACATACGTGCACCACATCAATGGAGACACTTATGTAGATGGAGAGGCATATTGGGGGAAATCATGTCTAACTGGCGCTCTCCTCACACAGCGTCTTTCACTCTTCTCTGCTAGGCTAATTAGCGGTAATCGGCGTGGAAATGACAGACTTGGCACGGGTTCCTCGCTCAGGGCCACTCCAGGCTGATATGCTACACCGAGCATCTGTAGTTTGTGCTGTGATGGGGGGTTTTAGAGGGCATGCCTGCAGATTGGTACCTCTTAGGAGTGTATCTTCAATCTGGAAGCAAACCGAGTTATCGTCATAGAGTCACTTCTGTCTAAGCCTGGTCAAATGGGTGAAGTCAGTAAGTGCTATTGTGTTTTCTTAACAAAAGTTTCAAATTCCTGCGTTTTAATCACTTGGAAACAAGAATCCATGTCTTCACTTCATCACATCTGGATCTTTGCAACTCCCTGTACACCTACAGTATGTTAGCCAACAGAGAATATCTGTCACACTGCAGTTCTGTACTCTCAGTTAACAAATCTGAAACGTACACTCCTTGGATACATAAACAATACTTTCCCTCAAATAGACCTTTTTCACAGCAGTCATTCTAACAAGAAATAACAGGCAAACACAGGTGTTGCTAATGACATTAATTAAAGTTCCATTCCATTTAAGTGTAGCAGAGCTGAACCTTAATTAATGTCATTAGCAACACCTGTATTTGCCCTACTGTTTCATGTGAAAATGGCTGCTGTGGAAAAGGTCGATTACAAACCTTCAGATTTGTAAACTGTTCAAAGTCAGACGGCCATATAGCATCAGCCAGGTAGATCCAATTTACATAGATATCCAATGCAAATATTACATAATGTTACTTGTGCTTTGTACACTTCAATGCATGTATATTGTGCTTTTTATTCTCTGATTTATATCTGAGAGCATAGATTTGCAAATCCGAGGGTGCAGTTTCGAAATCTGAGGGTTTGGATTAAAAAGTCGAAGGTACGGTTTATGAATCTGTGCGAACAGATTTGGACATTGATTTATATTTTGTACCATGTGACCCCAGAGGCTTCTGTATATATTTAGATGATAGTTAGTCCAAAATGCTCCAACTTGTCGTAAACAAAAAAAAGAAACAGCATATTGTCCTCCCTCAGGGCTGCTCCAGTTCACAGAGCTACACGAGGCCATGGGTGATTTGCACCGTGACGTGAGCTCACGTGGCGATCAATAGCCATTAAGAGCATGTGTGAACATACCATGAAGTCGATGTTGTTGTCTTCGTTTTTGAAATGCTCCATTAGCTTCTCAAACCGCTGCGTCTCCATACACACCTGGAAAACAAACCACACATCACTCACTCATCTCAAGTCCTCACCAAGCCGCGGAGAGGAATCGGCATTATTGAGTACAATCAATCAATTTGTACAGATGGCATCACTAATAATTTACCCAACCCATGAAACATGCTGCCTAAGCTAAACAGATTCCACATTTACTGTATAATTTCTACACAGTGACACTCCAACACAACTCCACCCCCCACCCCCGGCACCACTGGCTTTAGAACAAGCATGACCTATTTTCCCCTTCTGTCTGTGATTACCATATCTACAAGAGAAGCGGAGACAGAGAAAGACAGAGAGAGAGAGAGAGAGAGAGAGAGAGAGAGAGAGAGAGAGAGAGAGAGATGCTCTATAATTCAGACAGTTCAGCTTGGAGGCAGTGAAGAAGAATTGAGGAGGAGGGGAGACAGAAAGAGGAGGGGCGTGTACCCAAAGACCTCTGCATAATGCCTTCTGCCCCTGCTTGCACCCCGCAACCCCTGCCCCCTTCTTATTTCTCCCACCGGGTGTCAAAACCACATGGCAGGCCTCCTTAGAGAGAGAAAGAGAGTCAAACCCGCCGACTAGATCAAATTGTGCTCAGCGCTCGGTGCCATTGTTCGATTACAAAAACAAAAACCTGTCTTCACAATACGGGAAAAACCAATGCAAGAGACGGGAATGTGAGACGGTCCGCACATGGCTCCACTGGGCCATAAAGATAATTTCTCAAACTTGTTCGCATTAGATGAGCTCCGGTCTCCCTGAGCCGTATTCTAACTCTAATGCCAATGCCACTGAGAGTAATCCTCAATATTTCATTCCGGGGTGTAAATATTGCATTAACTGCAGTCAGCCCACGTCTTTGGGCTCATGCTTCAACATGGGGCTGCTGTTAGCGCCCACTCTATCATAAAACTCCCACTCCTTCCTCCAGCAGCCAGTATACCTCGTGCAGACAGGCAGAGGTCAGGCAAGGCTGTCTGTTACATCTCTCTGTCTCCGCTATGCAAATCTTTGATGCGCCTGCCAAATCCGTTAACACACACACACACACACATAACTGTTTTCTCTGGATCCTGATGAGGTCAAGCGGGTCTTCTGGCACTACGCAGCCAAACCTGAGTCTGTAAGCTATTGACAAAGTGCTGAGGCGCATTCCTTGATGCTATCCCACTCCGAATCAGCCGGTCTCACGTCTGTCGGGGAGCATTCCTTCAAGCTGAGTCACCGTTTGAAATTACACAGTCAAGATATAATGACATATCCCTCTCCTCAGACCCCACTTCCCCTCTCCGTGCAGCTCGTACCTCCTTAAAGTTGTCGAAGGCAGAGAGAATTATTTCGTGGCCTCCTCTCACGAGACAAACTGCCGCCAGCAGCTCCAAGACAAGAGCTTTAGTTCTGTAAAACAGGGACAAAATAGAGGCGAGGACGGTTAGTAAATGAGAAGTGCCAGCGCCATAAGAAACCCATACTTAAACACAGAGCAAACAAAGTTAAAAAGAGTCTAATTTAGAGTCTCGTCACCACTGAAATTTCTATGTAGAATGAAACTGCATAACAATTATGGTGCTTATTACAATTAAGGACTCTTAAAGTTCGTGACTGAAATATTGATCAATGACAAGAACTTTATAAAAAGAGGAAAATGCATTCAATTCACTATGACAAATGCTCAAGTATTTTGCTGACACAGTGAGGATGTGTATGTATGGGTTCTGGGTGAGTAAAAAAAACAGTTTTGTAATATCACAGCCTGAGAGGAAAAAAACGAATAGAGTCCCGAATTCTCATCTAATCCAAGGGATTAAAAAACAGGTATAAAGAATGAATACTTCAGCCCTAATCCCCATGCATTGGTACGTGAGCATGTATGTGTGTGTGTGTGTGTGTGTGTGTTTGAGCACACAGAACAGGGATGCCCTGCGCCTCCACTTTATTCCTGCGGGATTTCTCTGCCTGGATGAGACATTATGTGACAGGTGATGTGAGGTAGTTTCACATCCACTTTTGAGGAAATGCTTAAGCCCCGAGACACAGAGTGCAAACACACTCAGACACACACACATACTTAAACCAGTCCTTCTGGTGCCTGTCTGAGTGCAGCAGCTGCCAGGGTAGCAGAGTGTGCCAGCGGTGCTCTGACCTGCCTGTCAGGATGAATGTGCCCCGGCTTGCAGACACTCTCACTCTGGGTCAGGCTGCTCTAAAGAGCAGGTGCACTGAAGCAGTGAGAGTGGCTGGCTAACACCTCCAACCTCCAAACCCTGATAGGACTCCCTTTGTAAGTCAATGATTAGGACTTACCTGGGGTTCTTATTGTTGAGACTTAGTGCAATTTCATTCACAGCGTGTGGGTGCGACATGACCATGTTGAAGCCGTACTGGAGCATGAAAAATAAATGGACGGGGAGAAGGAGAAAGAGAGAGAAGCAAGTGAATTAACAGAGCGGAGGAGCTATTTAATAAACAAGAGAGTGCATCCTCTTACATCATGAATGAAACATGCAAACATGGGGGTGGAACAAATTGGATTTGGCCTCGGCATGGCGCAGTCTGTGGGATGTGCAGCGAGCGTGGAAGCACCCCCGGGGAGGGGAGCGGGCCGCCTGCTCACCTGGTAGTTCATGATAGCGCGCAGGCACATGATGCAGACGTGGACGTCGTCTTTCTTACACACCAGTCTGGAGTTCTTCAGCGTCCTCCGGCTGGGCAGGGTGTTGCAACTGAAAACACAGTAGAGCAGACAAAAACAATTAGACCCTTGATCTCTCATTTTCCCTTATATTTCCAAACTTTACTTCAGAGTTAGAAAAAAAGCTTTTTTCCCATATTGTACAGCAATGTCACATACATATTCCATATCTGCTGCTTGCAATTCTTCATTGAAGCTACATCACACTTATATTGAGTGAAAGCCAAGATGCCATTGTTTTATGGCTGCACCATTACATCAGATAAAAAATATCCACGTCTTGTGCATCATTTTATACCCATTTCCCTGTAATTCAAATGAATATATTTGGTCTCTTTGGAAACCTTCGGATCTCCACTAGAATTTGAAATTGAGTTCTGTGGGTTTGAACAAAGCTCGGCATACATTTGTAATGACGAACCCACCAGTGGGACTGGGAGGGCTGACGAGAAAGAGAAAAGGAAATCAGGAGCAATGCGACCAAAAGAAGTGTTCGGCCTAAGTGCATCTGAATACAAACAAACACAGTGCACATGGCTTGGGTAAACAAGAAAACAGATGCCACTTGTGAATGAGTCCTTACACACACCACCTCTCCCTCCTTTAGAAGAGGGCTATTAAACCGCCACACCGCATTACATTAACACACACAAAGGCCATATAATCTACAGCCTCGCCAGGACCCGCAGGGCTGCCCGCGTTTCAATTGTTTTAATTTAACTATCCTGCACAAAGATATCACTTACAGCTAGTACAATAGCGGCCCGTCATTTGCATGCAAGGCAGTGATCGTGCCGGCTTTGTGCAGACAAAAACCCGGGGACTAGGCCTTTTTTCCTCACAATGAAAGCGTTGCACTGGAGTAGCGGTAACACTGATAATGTGCAGAGGCAGTCAGGGCAAAACAGGGTTTATTTTCAGACCCTTGTCACGAGGTGCTCCTACCAGTCTGAGTTCTGGGAAATAAAATGTGTCTTCAGGCGGCAGATAGACACACTGATTCATGTCAGCTCTCATGCCTCAGGGCGTGACTCTGACTTGAGTCATAGCATGTGTGTTTGTATGCGTGTGTGTGTGTGTGTGTGTTTGCATCTGTGGGAGAGAGATTCCTGAACAGAGCTTTAGCTTTGAGTGAGGAGGCAGCAGAGTCTTAAGCTATGAGGAAGATTTAGGACAAATGACAGTTAAGGACAAATCAATAGTTCGGTATGTTCACGCTACAATCAACCAGAGAACAGCTGGTCATTATGGCGAAAAAATGTAAAGAAGTCTATTTATGTTCGCATATGTGCTCATGCATGTTTCTGTATGTGTGTGTTGTGCCTTTACATGCATTTATGAGTTTGCTCCATGTTCTATTTTGCAGGTTGTGGCGCCTACCTGCTGCAAAACAAGTTCTCTAACATAAATGCGGTCGGTTTCGTGAGACACGTGGTGACAGAATTGGAACGCTGCTTCACATGGCAGCTGCAATAATCCTGAAAGACTGGGTTTTTCCTGTCCTCATTATTCAGCACACAAACTAAGATGTGGAGAAAAAAGTGAGAGCATTTGGAAGGAAATGAATGGGCAACATTTCCTCACCACAACAAAGTCATGATGAAATGATAAATGCGCAGCATAATGTGATATCTTGGCATGATTTGACCTTTCTCTGATGTTGCAAAATGTGAAGCTCTGCCAAAATCTTTTTTCCATTTTCTCAAATCTGTAAAAATATGATTAAAACAGCATCTTCTGAGTGACAACATGGAACTACATCAAACAATTAGACTAAGACTATAACTAGAGACGAGGAAGCAGGGCTAAACACAGCTAAGTATTTCTACTTCACTCCAAGACATACCGTCGTATCTGAGAACACTTTGGACAGTTCATAGTGCTTGGCGTCCTTCAAGATGGCCGTTTCAAAAAGACATACAACTTTTAGTTCATTCATTCAGTCACTGAATTACATTATTCTGATCATAAGGGTGCTACACACAATAAGGAGCAGAAATTCTGTATGATGGACAAAAGCACTGATAATAGGCTGGAGCTAATGTTTCAATAAAATATCAAAGTCATGTCAGTCAGTGTGACATCTCTGTCAACAAGAAGAGACTAAAGAATAGTGCAGAGTCTGGGCTGATGCATCCAAAATACAGAGAATTTTTAAGTAGCTCGTAGTAGAAGTCAATAGCTTCATCTATTCCTACTGGTTGCAGCCTATTCTTCAGCTTTTAGAGGGTCTTTGTAGAAACTAGGCTAGAGTCTGCACATAATGGCGTTTAGGGAGCCACACAAGCATGGAGGCAAGAAAAGAATGAGTGCACAAAAATCCATTTGCTCTAAGGGAAGGAGAATTCAGTCTCAAGCGCAGGAGGGGAGGCTGGCAGTACAAATAATTCACATCCCCGACACAAACAATGGGACAAATAAACTGGGCAGAACTAGCAGGGAGGCATGCAGTACAGTGAGGCAAGGGGATTGTAAGTGTGTGTGCGTGTGTGTGCGTGCGTCTGTGTATGTGTGTGTGTGTGTGTGGGCGTGTGTGTGCATGTGTGTTGTCAAGCCTATGTGACCAGGGAGGGAGCAGGGATGCAGGGTTAGCACTGCAGAAAGCTCTTTCTGAGCCCGCAGCATGAAGCTGAGACCTGCCTGCTGCTGAAGACTGGAAGAAAGAGCAGCAGATGACTGGAGAGACCAGGACAGGACACACAGTCAGTCTCACTGGCAGACACTTGGACACTTTACACATAAACCACAGGGCGATGATAAAAGGGAAACATTTTGAGGAGTACCTGTACAAGTATTCAGTGTTTACATCACGGCAGCTTGTTAGCTAGCTAACCATATAATCTGGTTATTTGAGAATCACTACCCTGTTGTTAACATGTCTGATTTGCACGCTACCACATAGCAGAAGCTGGTGTTAGTAGTGCCTAACAGGCACATGTGACACTCCTGTCACATGTAGTTGGCTTAAAACAAACAAAAAAAGAGGACCCATGCCCCAAGTTAGTTCAGTAATGTAAAAAAAAATCACAAATCAAATCTTAGGATTAAGTTAAGTAGTAGATAATAAAATAATAGCCTCAAAAACAAAGAGCAGGCACTCCTAATACTTTGGGGTAATCAGTGTTTATCTTATGACTGGTGTTAAGTCTGTCTAATATACAAAATCGAATCATTGACACATTTATACATATATGTTTAATTATATATATTTAGTAAGAAAGTACAGAATATCGGATTTTATTATATTACAGGAGAGATTGGTGGAAAAAACTTGCACTCCCATGAAAGAATGTATATGAATTAATCCACCAGTATATAAGGATCTCACACTGGGACGATGTGCTATATGGCATCAATGGTGTTCTTTGTGAACAATTTCTTTGGGTTAACCCCTTCAGACTAAGGGATTAGAGGTTATATAAGTCAGTGGGAATACTGCACTGGAACATCAATAGGATGACAAGGAGGATTAGCATGAGGAGTTAGAAATAATGCATAATTGGATGGGATTTGTGTTTGGGAGTGTATATTAACACGGGCTTATGAATTAACTGCTATTTAATCCGCTCTGCATGGAGTTTGGCGTTAAAATAGCCAGTTTAGTGTTTAAAAAAAGATTTGTTCCATAAAGAGACGATCTCATCTTCCCCTGAAGCATCAGTCACAGGGAACAACATTGTCATCGATCATAAAAATATTCTGCATCAGCCAGAGCCGTCGTAACGCAAGAAAAACTATCCACAGAAAAATGTATTTGTTTCCTGACACAGCAATGTCTTTAAAGTCATTTGAAGATTTACAGGCCTCATGACTGCATAAAGGGGTTATTCAGACATCACATGCAATGTGTGACTTCTCAAAACAATCACATTACAATCACATTCCTGCACTCAAACACAAAGTAACAAAACAATACATTCCCAAAAGTCACAAATCACATAAACATAAATGATCAATGGTGAAATATCATTTGTATCTATTTATTTTTTGTTTTAACTAAGAAAGACAATGGTAGTTTGTATGAGTTTGTGTGTGTGTGTGTGTGTGTGTGTGTGTGTGTGTATGTGTGTGTCTGTCATACCGTAACGTGGAGTGTCGCCCAGCGCGGGTGATGCCGTTTCCAGTGAGGGGAGATGGCAGGCTGTTTCCTCCATGGAGGTCTTCTATAGATCGACTCCATGGCTTGGACTTGTCCACCAAAGTCTCTGGGTTGTTCTCCACACAGTCCCCATCAAACCTGTCGTACCGTGGAGATAATACATGTCATCAATCACAAACGACCGTACTGTCTGACCCGCTGACCCTCCTGGAGGACGGTGGAGAGGACCTTTTTCACAGCAGCCATTTTGACATGAAATAGCAGGTTAACATGGCTTTTACTTATGACATTAATGTAGTATTAATTAATGTCATAAGTAACACCTGTACTTGCCCTATTATTTCATGTCCAAATGGCTGTTGTGACAAAGGTCCATTTCTAACATGTCTCTACATACACAGTAGGAATAGGAACACAAGATCATAAGTCAGTCAAAATAAAGAATAAAACCTATTTTAAAGATTTCATCATTAAAAAAAAAATTTTATTCACTTCCCTGCATTTCACTTATTGTCGTAGCTTAAAACCCCTCCTGTAATATTACTGGTGTTTCTTAGCTTTTGAATATTATTTAATGCCGAACTATGTTGCTACACAATGAGTACCAGTCTTATCTATCTATCTATCTATCTATCTATCTATCAATCAATCAGTCTGTCTGTGTGTCGTTGGCTACTATTAGCTAGCTAAACCCATGTAGCGTTTGTGTTTTGGCTAGCTAATGTGTCCATACATTCAGGGCTACTTTCTACTTGTCCTCTGGAATTAAGAAATGCTGCACAGGGTGGAAAAATGTTCAACAGTAAATTTAAAACTTCACTGTTGGTCAAAACACTCAGATAAGTAGGAAGGCTCATGTAATATTATTACAGCTGGCAGACGCCTAGCAAACAAGCGGGTACGAACGGTATACCTGCTCATTTGATGACTTTTACAGGCTCTTTTAAATGTTAGTGAAACAAGCTGAAATTCCCATCCCCAAAATGTAGCCATGGTCGTATTCCAATGGAAACAAGGGAAAGCATGGTGGTGTTCCAGTGGTATTGAGGGTAAACACTATTTTATGACCAACCATTAGAAACGTGGACAGGCCATAATAACATATGGCACAGTGAGGGATGAATTAAAAATTTAACTGCACGGCACTTTGGCTCTGAATGGGGACCTTGTGACTGAGTAATAATCACACCGTCAAGCTATGAATAGAAGCCTATGGTTGGTGGCATACGCAGAGCAAATGTCTTGGGAATGGGGCCGAGTGACTCAGTGTTTCTGACAACGAGGCAGTGGTGATGGTGGTGTGTGGTGTGTGTGTGTGTGTGCGTGTGGAGATGCATCAGCGCCTATGCAGAATAGCAGCATTGTGTTCGATGTCTGCGCTTGCATTTAAAACCATGGTGGTAGAGCGTGAAAGGGCTGGTAGTGACTTACGTGACGGCATACTGTGCAAAAGAAAGATACTCCACCAGCACGTCCAGGCCTTTGTTCTCCTCGTTTAAGAATTCCCTCACCCACCTGACGGGAAAGAGGGAAGACAATGTGAGTTCAACGACAGTGTGTATCCACGGTTCATCAGCTGGCGACTTCTTGTCAAACCATGTGGTCAAACAGCCCATAGCATCTTTTTTTTTTAATTCTATCATTTGGTTTTGATTCCATCAAAGTAATATAGAGAGCTTCCTGCTTTTTTAATTTGATGTAAATATGAGATCAGCTATGAAGAGAGAAGCAGGTTTATTTGATAGGAGGTGCAAAAATGTGATGTTTTTATTGGTTTAAATTTTTGTTTATGCCAACTGGTTCAGTGTGATGTCACCACTGAAGATGCGCTGCTTTCCAGTAATGGGATTTTGATACAGAACAATACAAAAAAAAGTCAATCAAAAATTTGCTGGCATTTCTTCTTAAACAGGTTACTATTCTGGCAGGAAAAATGTGCTAATTTTCATTTTATGGAGACTTTAAAGCACTATTTGTTACACTTATTTGTATGGTGTGGCAATCTGTTGTCTTTTTGAAACTCATTTACTACCCCTGACCTCGGTGGACGGATGTGTTCAGATTATTCACCCTCTCTCTCCCTCGATTTTCCCTCCCTTTGCCAAGAAGAATTGTAATGACCTGTCTCAGATACTTCAAAGCTTCCTGACTCACAGCAGCAAACATATCACACATGAACAGGTCTGCAAAAGCCTCGGCAAATGCACAAACAAATGGATGCAAGCACACACACACACACACACACACACACACACACGCACAATCTCATTACCATTATTCAGTCTCTCTCCCACTTTCTCTATTTTGCTCTCTCTCTCTACACACACACACACACACACACACACACACACACACACAAAGACTGCTGAGTTTCTGTTAAGGACAAGCCCACAGAATGATCAAAAGCCCATTCTCACCTTCCTCACAGGCACTGAACTGGGCCACCCATTCAGCACTTAGGGCACTTTCAT
>OMLF01037585.1:23550-38890 GCA_900302615.1 Holocentrus rufus | reverse complement strand
CATGCCCTGTTTTGCTCAGCTCGAGGGGCAGCACAGAGGTACCCCATCCACACAGCTGCAGGCTCTGTCTAGCAGGACCATCCACTGGAAGGCTGAATGAGTGCAATAAACTCCCTGCATTCATTTGTATTGTCCTGCACTGTCTCCCAGCCTGAGCACATATTAGCCATACTTATTGCACAACAACCGAAAAGGCTCCTACAGGGAAAATTTTGATGCAGATTTAAAAAATGCATGGCACAAAAGAGCTGATATATTGAATGTATGTTTATTTTATGTAACATTACCAAATATTTGTAATCTTTATAACCTTAGTTACTATGTGTGTTAGCTTAATTACTGAATACTGAGGAAAACATATTAAAGAACATTAAGCTACTAAAGAACAGTAAGATATCAAATTGATGTCTACAAGTTATAATTGTATATGACAGTAACATAGATGACACTTATTTCTGAAAGTCAGGATTGCTCATTAATGGTCTCTTTTAATCCACATTTTCCATCTCTCCAATCACTTAGATAAAAACATCGCTCATCTTTCATCTTTTCATGTTTACAAAGTACAAAAACCAGGCATCGTCTAGATTTATGCTCCTAATTACATTTGTATTTAATAGTCAATTAACTTGATTAAATTCATATTCTAAGTCTGATTCAACTTTGGTTATGGGGACAGGGAAGAAGTTATTGCTTAGTGAATTAAATGGCAATACTGGCAAAATGACGCAAGTGAGGACGGGGGGAGAAAAGAGAGAGGGTGAAGGGGGGTGGGGGGGGCTGGTTGTGTCAGGATCCATTACGCTGTAAACAACACAGGCCAACAGAGATTATACATTAGAAACAGCCCAAAGAGCCAACGTAAGGCATGTCTTTCTGAAGAAAAAGAAGAAAGGTCATTTCTTTTGAGTGGTTAAGTTTCCCCAGTTTCCCAGAAAAAGGTGCACAAAGCTCTATTTTTTTCCCCCACTGTAATACTGGCATCCCAAATAATGTCAGTTCAATCAAATGTTGATCATCCATCAATGATTATCTCAAGTCCTCTCAGGGTTGTAGTATTAGCCTTACTGAGTGCATGAGTGAAAAATATGAATAATGTTTTCGCTGTGATATTTCTTCCCAACAACCTCAAAATATCACCCCTGACACTGTATTCCCGCAAGCAACCACACTGATGGCTCTCTTGCAGATTCCATGCAATTAGTGGCCTTAACATACCCACAGACATTCATTTGATTTTAACCTCCTCTGTCCAATTAACAAAATGTAGGTTGGAAAATAAATGGCAGACGCCTAGGCAAATTAATTATGTGTCCACCAAGCTGTTAGCCTGCGTGCACAGAACATTGCTGGCAGTAAGAGCTGGGCACACACTGCCATATGGCCTGTGTGAGAGCGGACATCATTTGGGGGTGCAGTGGTACTCCCCTCAAATTCTCACAGATATTTATGTCTCGGGTCCTATTCACAATAGATATGACATATGTTATGAAATTCTGCACAATTAATGTAATATATATGATGATGATTTTGAGTAGGTTATTTTGATCGATCTGTAATGCCTTCAGCCATTTTTACACACCGAAGGATAGAGAATAATAGTGTGACATCTTTTATGACAGAAACATATTTTAGAATGCTTCTGTGGACAATTTCTAATAATTTCTTTTTCCTGGATACTGCAAACCCTCACAGTGAGGTCTAACAAGGGCATTTGGTCTATGATTTCTTTTCCCGCTCAAAATGTGTGCTATAGGACAAAGGTTGGTAAACAATTTGAATGAAAACCTTGACAGCTGGTGTTCAATCTACTCTTTAGTAGGAGTGAATTTGTCAAATGATGATGCACAAACAGATACTACTACTACTACTACTACAGCAAATACTTGATTTAAGTGCCATATGCAACAATCACAGTAAAACAAGCCTCTGTAATGTCTACTTTAAGCTGCAGGTTACATCAAAGCACTTTCAAAAGCTCTTCGGTAAAACTCGGTTTAGGAGCAAGAAGAGGAGAGGTATGCTCTGTTCTCTCTCACTGCAGAGTGTGAACAACATGGCCACCTAGAGGTCACACAAAATATCACACAAACATGTGGTCTAGTTTTAAGGGCAACTGCAACCTAATTCCTCCTTCTTAGCAGGATCATGACATTAAATGATTAACAAAAATCATCATAATTAACATAAATTATGATGGTATTAGGCTATGCCATTTATTAAACAATCTAATCCAAAGGGATCTGGTTGTTGTGCACTGTATACTTCCAGTAACCACAACCTACATAATAATCCTAATTGTGGTGTTCCCAGAACCAGTTTTTACACTATATTGCAGCTAAGCAGCTTTATGTATTTATAGTGCCTGATGTTCTCATCCATCAAATATTTACCAAACATATACTTTGCATGTTGCTGCTGGACCCCTTAATATCCTTACTAGTTCTTGTAGACCAGAAATAAAGATGAGGTGAAGCCGATAATTGTTTAAGAGAGCTAGACGCCTTGTGACTGAGCTGATATAAAGACTCAATATGTTCTTATGAAATGAAGCAAAAGCAAAAATGGACATGCAATGGATGAAGTTGCATCTCTGTTATTCAGGGGTCACGTATTATGTCAAAGAGTTCGAAAGTCAGCTTCTCTCCTAATGCATCCATTCAAAGTGCATTTGTTAAACATGACCTGTGCCATCTGCTCCAAGGATGAAGACAATTTTATGCAAGGGCCAATGTTTTAATTAAACAAATGCAAATGACAAGCATTCACATAGATTATGACATGCTACCTCGTAATAATTTCTGAACGTAATACAGATTAAGGGACTGAAGTCATAGGGAGGCTATGTGTTGACATTCTATATTTATGAGGCTATGGAAACATTAGAGAGAAAAGGGAAGGTTTCAGTAGCAGACAGATGTACAGTATATTTGAAGGTAACGGATCCCTGCTGCACACAAACAGGTGTAATTGTTTTTTTTTTCTTCACTTTTTTTCCCTGATTATGCATAGACCTGGCCTCAAGTTTCCATGACATCATCAGTCTGAATAAATACAAAGGTTCACACGGTTGTGATCTGTGGATGTTTATCTAGGGGGTTGGAGGGGCAAGCATCAACACCCCTTCTCACATTCCCCGTCTTCTGCTTGCAAACCAATCAGAACAGAGCACTTTCGCCCCCCCCAAAGGAACCATTTCACGCCAAGTGACTTGAGGCATTAGAAACTAGCAATTTTAATACAAGTCAAAAGCATTTTATCAGATAATGCTACTTTCACCAGATTAAGTCCTGGGACACCACGGTTGACTCTGACAAATGGAAATAGCTTTTAAGTTGAGTATCCACAATTTCTCATCAAGTTTCACCTGCTATAAAATGTGATCTGTGACCTGAAAGAAGCATTGCACTGTTGAGTATACAAAATAAATGCTTCAAAAAAAGAAATGGCATCTAGGCCTTTATGAAGTATTAAATTTGAAAACTTGCCTTTTTGTTTTGTTTAGAAGGTTGTTTTTTTTTTGTAAGAATGCTACTTTCCTTATATCTGTAGTGAGCTTTAGGATAATGGAAAGACAATGTTACTGAGGCCTTAGAATTTGCTAAATACACTGTACAGCAGGAACCATTAACAATACACATATTCACATTTTCAGTATTTAGATAAGAAGGCTTATAAAGCAAGCCTACATCTGCCACCAATCATTTCTGTTACCATATCCATATTTGGATATGGTCTAGGTATGCATTTCATTTGGGCTATACATAAGCATGGGGAATAGTCCATTAAATGACATGTTCTGCCCATGTTACACAGGAGTGCCTGATTTCACAGATCCAGTTATCACTGAACTCTTGCAGAATCCGACTCTGAACAAGGCATACACTGTTGAAGCATGTTCTAATAATACTCACCATACAGCCATGACAGCTGTGTCAGCAACGTGCCTTTTTAAAAGTGGCCCTTATTTGTAATAAATAAATAATCCAACCTTGATTCAGGAAGAACATGTCTCAGATCTCCAAGTGTTAATGCATCCTAAAACATCTGAAAACCCTAAATAAACACTGAACACACAAACTATTTAGGTTTTGAAATTTAGTTTGCCTCTCAGTAATAAAATGAGCAAACAAATGTAAATACAGAAAATGTACACTAGCAGGCTTTGATGTACTTTGTCTCCCTCAAGTGGTTTAAAAGAAAACAATGTAGTGAACCAAAATATAATTTTAGCCACAGTGTGAATCATGTAATAATATTACTTTCTCCACAAAAGGTACATCCTATTATCGAGGGATCATATCAGTGCTACGATGGTAAAGGCTACCTCATACTTAATCCAATAACGGGCACAGTGTAAGATATTTTGGTTGAATTCATTTAGCAGTATTGGGCTATCTATCCATTCATCCATCTTTCTACCTTTATGTTAATTGTGGACATAAATACAACACAAAATATAAAATATCCAAATTTAAATAAATTTCTTAGAGCTTTTAAAACATTTCAAACTCACATTTAGCTGTCACATTCTGTACATGCTTACATAAGGAGTTCATTTAAAAGTGTTTTTTTTCCCCCAAAGTGTTGCTTTAGCATTCTCCAATGGGCTTCTTCTAATGAAAATTTTAAAAAGCAAATATTTTAAGAGAAAAGAGAAAAGTCATAAAAATGTATAGGATAAGTAATAAAAGAGAAAACTGATACACTTTTAGCTTTGTTAAAAAAAAAGAAAAACTACATACACTGGTAAAAACACTGTGGTTAAGTAGTTGGTGGTTAAGGACACAGTAATAGGTTTACTAGAAGAAATATACAAAACTAGTCATAGGTTTATGGCCGATTCTAATCTATGATAATAATTTATGACTGATTCTTTAGTTTAGGTTGTAAGGCATTGCACTACTTGACTTTGGAACACCTTACCTGAGGAGTTCAGACTAGCTAACATCCGTATCTTATTTTAAATGCCTCTTTAAAACATTTATAGGCTGGCTTGTCTTTGACTCCTTTTCCCTCAATTTAGGCTCACAGTAATAGGGTTATTGTGGTATTTTATCTAGTATACTAGATTTTATGAACTTTGTACAGTTTTAGGTTTCTATGGTCTTTAGTCATATTTTATATATTGTCATTGTTACTTTTACTTAGTCTTTGAAGTATTCCTGTCCCATATCTTGCTCCTTATGAAGCACTCTGTAAGGTTGTACGTACTATACAAATAAAAACATTATTATTGTTATTGATAAAATTTGAGGGCAGAAAGAAAGTTGTACAGACTTTAATTGAGCTTGGTCATCATACCAGTGATACCAGTGTCAAAAGATTCATAACATTTGTCATCAGCACCACTGTCCAATACACACCCACAGGGCAAACACACAGTCCAACAGATGAACCTGGAAAGCAATTAAAATGCGTCCTTTCAACACCAGCACTCACTATTGGACCTGCTCACATCCAATTTCCGATAATCCATTCCCTGCAACTTGTGTCTTGCTTTTTTAGATCGTTCAAGTACGCTAATGCTGCATTCAAGGAGTTTCAGATGTCCTATCTGCTGACTGGGGAAAACAGTTCAAGTCAAGCTCCTAGTGGCAATTACGAGCAGATTATGTGAGATTTTTATGGGCTCCAATATCTCAAACCTGCTGTCAGGAATTTAGAACGTGTGTTACTACAAGTGGGAATCACTTTTGGGTCCAGCTGTTGCAGAGTGTGTTTGCCCAGTATGTGTATACTGGACAGCACTGCTCCCACTGAACTGGGCTATCTTAAGTAAGTGATGATATTTCAAACACATCAATCGTCTTAAAGGCAAAGAAATCAAGTCCAGGTTGAAAAAATGTAATGCTGCTCAACACTGAACTTGTCACTAGAGGTCAGAGAGTGCACGGATAAATGATCCAAGATTTATGTTATGAATTTCCCTATCAGTAATGACCTTTTAAAAATCTCTTGCCCTAGTTCAGTTTAAAAACACTGTTACATTCTGATAACTAAGTGACTTTATATCCAAAAGTAAAATACAAAAAATACGTCTTTGAATTGTATACTAATTCAAAGTTAATGAGGCTTGCAAGTAGACTGTCATTTTCACTCATTAACTCAAACCCCGTGAGGGAAAAAGACAGCATTGAGATGCTGTATATGTCAGACACATTTAGTAATGTAATGTTACTACCAATGCTAAGGATAGGTGGTTTGTTGCTCGTGTGGAAGAGTTTTTGTGTAAGTTACCTGCTGCTTTGTGAGTCTTTGGTTGATAGAGAAGTGCTTTCAGGGCAGGGTAGTGTACTTTCTGAAAAGGTGAAAAGGTCAAGTAAGGCCAAGTAACTTAACTTAACTGAGTTAGCTAAAAGCTAGCTCGCTCAAATAAGGTTGGAATCGTAAGCGATGTCATGGCAGAAGAGCGATCACAGGAGGAATGAATGCAAAAATGTAACTTACCTGCTTTGGTTTTCCATGTGGAGAGTAGCGATTAGTTGATTTAAGTTACTTGACCTTACTTGACCTTTTCACCAGATGTATGCGGAGCTAAAATAGATAGCTAGCTATAAGCTAGCTAGCTAAAATAATAGTCGTGCTTCTGACAATAACATTAGTATTAGGGTAGCTAAAAGCTCGCTAGCCTAATACTAATGTTACTGTGAGAAGCAGGACAATTTTTTGGACAAATTGATGCATCCATTAATCTTTCTCTCCTCAATATCACGCACATCGCCAATAACGTTAACTTACCTGTCTTAGAACGGTTGAAAATGTAGCCAACTTTGAAGAATCAGGGGAGCTTAAGATCAGAAGTCTTAAGTTCTTGGACAAGTAATTTCCTTGCGGGCATCAATAAAGTTTTCTGAATCTGAACTTGTTGCCCTCTCAATCAACAGAACACTCAAAAGCTCCCCATACATTCTTCTTCTTCTTCTTCTTCTTCTTCTTCTTCTTCACCACTTTGGTCTGGGATTGCAGTAGCCTCATGACCATGGACCTAAACCATCACTGCATGACTTGACTGAGAGAACTTCAGTGTCTCTGGGATATAAACTTTGTAAAAGAATAGGCCTTTTTCACAGCAGCCATTTTGACATGGAATAGGTAAACACAAGTGTTGCTAATCACATTAATTAAAGCTGTGTTCTACAGAACCTTAATTAGTATGATTACCAACACCTGTGTTTACCTACTATTTCATGTCAAAATGACTGCTGTGAAAAAGGTCTATAACTTTTCAATTTCAATGAAAAACAGGCATATTGATGTGAAACTGAAAAGAAAAGACTGGTCTTTCCATGGCAGTAAAGTACTCTGTTTTAAATGTAGAAATCCACTTGTAGCATGAATTCAATTCATTCAATTCAACTATTTTCAAAAGAAAATAGTTTGATAATTTTTGTTTTTAGTAAGATTCAGAGACAGAACCACTGTACTTTGTGGCACACCAGATTTCCGGTTATCTGATGTGCACATCAGGCAGGAGCGGTGCATTTTGGTAGTTCTATGAGATGATGGTAGAGAAATAAATGGCTACCCAACACCTTGAATGAGGTATTCTTTTATGACAAGTTGACATCAAAATCAGACGTGTACCCTTCTTCCTTTGATCCTTTTATCTGTTCCCATGAAATGACGCAGAAGTTGACAGGACTGTCAATAATTAAGTCCACAGAAATGATTGGATTGTTAGGCAACCCAACAGTGTGAACAATATAATGTTAATGAATAATGTTCGTAGCTAGCATCATATTTTCTATAGTTACTGTTGCTGGAATTTGTGTGTTTATCTTAAATCCTGGCACCAAACCAAATGTCCCCCTAGTGAGACAATAAAGATTTGAACTGAACTTGAACTTGGAACGAGGGCAGAGTGGTCTGCTTGCCAAGAAAGTGCAAATGTTCCTTTGTTCCAGCCATCAAAGACAGAGAGGCTGTCAGTAACTTTGATGAGGATCGCCCACCCTGACTCCTCCCCAGGGACCCCAGGGTCCTGACAGCACGAGAGCAGGAAATGTGTGCCGACTTTAACTACATTGTTAGTCTGTTGTCCCCGACTGTGGCTCTCCTTACTGTGTGAACTACAAAGGTGCAACTGTGAAGGCCACAAAAGCAAAATATATCAATCTTGTCATGCTTTGTTGCTGTTCTGTGCTATTTTAGGAATTTTTAAAACTGTGTCTTACATATCTTACATATACAGATCAACAAAAACTTCTGCAGTTGCATCAGATCAGTTGGATAAGTAAAATAGACAAAATTATTACCTGATCAAGTTATTAGAGAATAATGGGATGTGTGCCCATCTCAGTAGCAAACTGTTTATTCCAGTCAAGAAATTTAATGATGTAGACAACATTGTGTTGTTTCATAGGCTACAGAAAAATTGCTATCAATCACCTTTCCTCTTTCCAATTATTCTGTCAACTAGTGAAATGTAATTGACAGAGGCACATATCCCATGCAACACCATGATTGCTGTTATAGGTATTACTTGTAGAGCTTACAGAGAAATTTTATTCACAAATAAGTTTTAATGCTCCAGAATTTTATCATAGGACCATAATAACAACATAACATTTCACATACTTTTAGTATGCCGAAACTAGGGGTACACATGTTGCTCCAAAATTTTCATCATTTTCCAGACAAGTTACAATTGTACAGATAAGATACAAATTCTGAAAGGCTGTGCAATTGAACATTTTAAAGACAACATGCTGTTTTTTCCCCATTCTGAGCCAAGAACTCATTTAGTTTATCATCCAATTTTGCACATATTAGAAGTTCTCAAGCTAAGTAATTTTTTGTTTCAGCTACAGTAAAAACAACAAGGCCATTATTAAAAAATAATGCCATGACAATGCTGGATAATAATTGGGGCAATTACTTTTTCTTTGGCTTGTGTGCTGTCTCCACAAAACTCTGCAAATATTTTTTCTACAGGCACATTTTTCTAGAAGACTGTCACTTAAATGATAGGAAAATGTAACTTTTGATTCACAGCCTGGCTATGTACTGTAGCTAACCAAAGAATTGAGCTGTCTTGAGTTCACCTGATGGCAGTCAATCACCTGACAAACCCACCTGACTCCCCAGGGTTCAGGCTGTCTGGCTGTATAACCTGTTATAAGAATAGGAAGGATGAGCCATTATAAATCTTCTTGACAATAACAAGAAAGCTACACTTCCTCAACTGCAGTAACACTTACTATGATATGACTGTGATACAGAAGAATCACTAAGACAAAATGTAGCCTACAGTTGTCTGATGTCAGCACCACAGTGACAGTATCATACACACTGACAGAACTGGCTGTTCTAGAGAGTGTTTGAAAGACATAGAACAGAATGCTCTGAACATAAGTCAAAAGGGCAAGCTCAGGGGCTGGGTTGATGTTTTATGTTTTAGCATTCCAGATACTTCAGTCTAGTAATCATGAACTGAAGGGAAAAACAAGACGGCAAGGACAAGAGAGTGCTTTGAGAATTTTGCATATCTTGCACAATGGGGAACAGATAGGTTTATATGTAATTTAGTATTAAAGTATTTAAGTCTGTGCATAACCTTAAATTGCAATTTTTATTTATTTATATATATTTAAATTGTATTATTTCTCTAGGTACTCAGATAGATATTCTCAGATATTCTCATGCTCATTCTTCTTATACAACAAATGTTGCTTCAAATATGTCTGTCATGCAAGTAGCAGGAAAATGCAGGTCATATTTTTCCCTTAGCTAGCTATACAGATCTTAAATTGTGGCAATCCCACTCTCTCTAGATTTCAGGTATGGTAAACCCAATGCAATCAACAGAACACAAAAAAGAATGGGCAAAACAGATTAGAGGGTATACAGAGGAGGTGTGTCGCCTGAAAACCTCTCTAATCTGATTGAAGATGCTCAGAGTTCCTCAGGCTAAAACTGGAGTTAGAAAGAATGATGGGCCTACCCTTTCTATATTTTTTTAAAAGAGTACTGCAGCCAAAGCAGCCATGTTGGCCTCTGTTTGGCCACAGGGGGGCACCAGACAATGTGATATTCCAGGTCAGCCCATTGGTAATAACTGAAGACTGGAAGACCAAACTTACCCTCTGATTCTGCCTTTTGCAAGAGTGCCTTTGATATTTTTTGAGCTTTGCTGATCCAAATCAATGATAAAATTGCAGAATCCAAATTTTTTAAATAAATAAATAAAAACAGCCGTGAGGTAAATTGGCAAATGTAGGAGAATCTATAGGGACGGAGGATTTAATACATCCAGTCATGGAGAGAGGTAATATTTACTAATATTCAATTTTCAGACTCAGTTAGGAGATTGAGTCAGAGATGTTTAATTTGAGCTTTATTAATTTATTTTTTAAACCCCGTTCTGTGATCACAGCTGTTAATAACATTTTCATTGCTTGTGCTGCAAAGCTGCCAACTCAAACACAACATCCTCATTAACCTCAGTTATTCTCCAAGTCATTATATACTCAAGTAATGATGAACCAGTGTTTTAAATACATACTGACATGCCTAGGAAACCATTCCAGTAATAAAAAAAATTATGTATGAGGAACAAAACAATATTTTAAATGAATATAGCACAACCTTGATGATATAGGTTAGATTTAGAGGTAGAATTTCAAATATACCCAATAATCTGAACACAACCTCTCCTGCATCTCCATTCTCCACCTCCAGAAAGCAGATGGGTTGAAGCAATAAATACGAACTTCAGAAAGAAGCAGCAGCATGGCAGTTAGAGAGGCAACCTGTAAGGCTGGCATGTCGTTGAAAAAGCTATGAATTTAGGAACTGAGATTATGATATGTTAACCCTGAAAAGTGTGCCAGCTCACACAGAACACACAGCAAACACCAAATTCCTGATTCAGGAAGTCAATCAATATGTGAGGATGTGAATTTTATTGATGTTCACAATGGTGGAAGCAAGAAATATGTTATATCAAAGCTGAGGTAACCCTTACCAAAAATATTAATTTTCATCAGTACCAGTGAGATTCAATTCAATATCCCAGTCTTTTCTAGTGAAAAAATAATTAAAATAAAGAAAATAACTTTACACAGGAGTTAAGTATCCCAGCACAAAACTGTGAATATACAAATATGAATATGAGTTGTTGATGAACAATTGTTGATGCACACTGTAAGATAATGAAAGTTGATATCTCCATCTCTCCCATTCAACACTTTCCACCTCATTACCTGCTGAAACAAGCGCAAAGAAACCCACTCTCTTAAGTCAGCTAATAGCAAAAGATAAACTTAAGGGGAAATGTTATTTAGGCTTTTAAAATTCAAAGACAGCACCGTGGGTGTTCCATTATAGTCAAAATATGGGAGGTTTATTGCTTATTTATATGCTTATTCTCAAGACTTTGTTGGATAAGAAAAGTATAGTATAAATAATTAAAAAAGCAGAGAGGAAAAACATAAAGGACACACAATTAGTGAACAGGTCATACAATTTCACAAAGAACTGCATCACTGGGACATAATCGCCGCGAGTCCTTCAAACTGTGCCAAGGCCTTTATAGACGCTGCATCCCATTATGTCTTATTCCAGTTTTTCAGGATTTTCTCTGCTGCATCAAGAGTGCTATCTTGCTGTTAAAAGAAAGACGTTACAAGAGTTATACCCATTGAACCTCACAGTTAAATACTTTTTATCTTGTCACAATGAGGCACTTTACTATTTACCTTGATGAAGCACAAGCGAATGTATTTCTCAAACTGCTTCCTGGATGCTTCTCCACAGAATGCTGTGACTGGAATGGCTGCCAGTTTCTTTACCGAATGTATAATAATGATCAGAAAAGAAAAAAAAATAGCAACAAAGTCAGTGAAATAAATAAGGCTGATCATCTTAACATCGTCATGGAACAAAAAGGCTGCCTCTAAAAAAGGCTATAAACTAAAAAAATTTTACCTTTTCTTTGATCATCCACTTCACAAACTTGTAGTCATAAGCCTCATCATCGGTCATATGTGACAGGTCCTGATCTACAATCAAAACAGTAAAAACACAGAGTAGGTCAACTCTGTGTACTTAATTGTACACAAACACAAAAATCTATGTGCATAAATCTCATCTGTCTGACAAAAGATATCCATGTGGACAAGACTCATGGAGCCAGAAGAGGCATTATTATTCTGTCTTTTTTAACATTTATCATTAAATATCTTACTTGTCTGGTAACTTTGTATGTTGACATCATGGTTTGAAAAGTTTATTTCTTACATTTATGAGTGCAAGTCCGCATGTACTTACTGAGGGATGTGACATCCACGAGCATGAAGTAGCCACCCTCTGGCATGATGGGAGACATACCAGTGTCCTGGATGATGGCAGCCATGCGGTCTCTCTTGCCCTCCAGCTCTTCTGCAAGTGAGGAGAAGTAGCACTCTGGCTGACCCATCAGCTCATAGTCCCGCAGCAAACCTTGTGCCACAGCCTCCTGCACACACACGAGACGCGCTGACTGAACAAGCCCACAGCTTTTCCGGAGAGGCACACAGCTAGAAGCTTCAGAGGTTATAAGTGGACATCAGTTTAGCCTCTTAAATGGAAAGACTTGCCTGTAAAGGTGTCGGGCAGGTGTACAGAGTATTCTGCATGACAGTCTGAAGGTGCTTTATCAAGTGCTCAGGCCCTATAGACCAGCCAAGCTAAAAGACACAAATTTCAATCATTTAGTATGAATTATAAGAATGACAACAAAATGAGAAATACAGTTTTAAACCCACAGACTTCTTACCTTCCAGCCAGTGACACTAAATGTTTTCCCTGCACTGCTGACAGTGATTGTTCTGTCCCACATTCCAGGCAGAGTGGCTATTGAGAGAGAGAAAGATGAACAATAGCATAAAAATTATACTTTTAGAAGAAAACAGGGTTAGACTGATATGGATTTTTGAATGCCAATGCCTGTAGTCTGGAATGAAGTTGCAAATATTCAGTATCTTTAAATCTGACCATTTTCATGCCAAATGAAATCAAAATATTCATCGTTCATCTGCATGTAAACAATCAAGTGACACTGAAACTCTCCTTAGAAGCATCACCCATTTTTTTTGGCAGGGTGACAACTCCTTTAAGCAGGGTGAAGCAGGGTCACAGCAGGCTTTAGAGACTTGCTTCCATAAAACTGCTTAGTGAAACAAGGAAGGAACCTTTATCATACCTGAGGCGGATGACACTGAATAGTTAGTTTCTGTTTTTTTGTTTTTTTTTAATAGAGGGCTAGTATCAGTCTAACCCTACTTGAGAAATAAAAATGTTTCTGACAACAGAGCTGAAAATGTACCTATTTTGATATGTTGGTGGCCCTTGTAGATGAGCCACTCATACACTTCATCACTGAAGCACAGAGTGTCATGTTTTATACAGAGGTCAGCAATCATCTGCAGCTCATCTCTTGTGAATACCTAGAAGATGATGACAGGAACTAATGAAAGCATATAGAACTGGTACCTTCAGCTGTATGAAAAGTAAAGAGACACCCATTGTTTCTAGGTTTTGAGACAGCAGTTATTTACATGTATGTGCTTCATGAGAACTGTGATGTACATGCACATACCTTTCCAATGGGGTTGTTGGGGGTGTTGATGATGATGGCCTTTGTCTTCGAGTTGAATTTGCTGGCGAGCTCGTCTGGGTCGAGCTCCCAGTCAGCGCTTGTGATGTTTTTCTTCTTTTCAGACTTCTAAAATAGTGCAAAAGGAAATATTTTGGAATATATTTTCACTTATGCTTTCCAGCAACTACTAATATTCATGCAAAACCAACACTTTTGGTTTAACTTACTAGGCGCAGTGGTATTAACACAGGCTTTGCCCCCGCCATTCGCACCATTGGTACATAGCAATCGAAGAAAGGTTCAATGATAATAACCTTAGGAAAGGGAATGACAGTACATATAAAAAAGCATGTTTAGGTATGTAACCAAGTCCTGGATAATGCAATGAACCGAACAGTAAAGAAAACACATCAGGTACACGAACAAATGGAGAGAAACACTTCTGGATTGTCTGGTGAGCAAAGGAAATCTCCGTACCTCATCTCCCTCTTCCACCAGTGCTTGAATGGTGCTGAATAACGAGCCATAACCCCCAACTGTGACCAGTATTTCTTTGAATGGATCAATCGGGTGTCCATAGACCTTCCCATAAACCTGAGAGAGGGCCTTGACCAAAGATGGATGCCCCTTTAAAATGAACAGGATAATGTAAGTAGCAGTCAATGAGACATTGTACATTAATAGTAGATAACTTATAGTAAATGTTCCAGTGAACGATAAATTATTGTGGACAGTTGTTCTAACCATTAGATTAACCTGCTGCCTGATTTATCACTGGGAAACACCTGATCAGATATCATCTTCATCCTGTTTACTCATGATTTGCATGTTTTGTGTTTCAGTATAATTGGTGGAGGTATGCTGGGCCATGCCAAGTATTAACACTGCATTATGCAACATTTTCATAAGTTAATATTGGCTTAAGCAGCCTGTCTTTGGGCTGAATGTACTGGGGCAACCAGTTTTTCTGTTTGATCGATCCTGGAAACATTTGTCTTTTTTGATAGTTTATCAAAAAGTGTGAGTGGGTGTGAGTGAGTGGCTACAGCGAATAACTTACAAAGCCTCTTGTGTACTGATTCAATCGGTCCACTGATGCAGCCTTTGCCAGTGCCTCAGTCACATAAGAAGGTGGAGGAATGTCTGGATAGCCTTGGCCCAGGTTGACAATGGTTGGGTCTGCTGCCACTGAACTGAATGCCACCCTGTAGAGAAATAAATCATCATCTGTGGTCTGAACAACATAGACTGTGTCCTTCATGCGGTGCAATACAGAGTAACTGCACAATGCTTCCCCCTCGTGACCACTCAACCTTACCTAGTATAGTTTTCTGACAAAAATTTGAACTTCAAATTTCTTCTGTTTCAAGCACAGGCAAGTTTCTACAACCTGGAGAACCAAGATGATCTAGTTTTCAATGTGATACCTGTTCTGAATCTCCTCATCTGTCAAGGGTAGTTAATACTTCCTTTAAAAAATTAGCAAGGTTATATTTTTATGTAATTTAAAGTTATTCAATATAGTTATATTTCACTGGGCTCCAGTCCAGCCTATAGTGTACAATGAATTTACTTCAGACCTGCAAAAAGTATACACTGAAGATAAATAAATGAATAAATAAATCCAATATCACAATGTATCAAGGATGAAGGACTACACTCAGGCCTTACTTTGCCCTTGGCGGACTTTCACATCATGTAGAGGATGATGGAGAAGTGGAACATGGTCAATGGTCTGCAATCAGTACTCCTATCTTG
>OMLF01037585.1:0-13636 GCA_900302615.1 Holocentrus rufus | reverse complement strand
CTTAAACAACAAAAAGAAACTCCAGTTAGACTTTTCCAGACAATATAAATATTACCAGGTCAGTTTGGGTGATTATAATTATTGCTATGTCTATATCTATCTCTACTTAAGTCCAGTAGTACCACCACCAACACCACCACTACTACTACTACTACTACTACTACTACTACTACTACTACGACTGCTGCTACTGGTACTAATAATAATGATAATGAATTATGAACAATAATAAGATACTTTATTGAGCCTATTAAGGAAACTCTTTACTTTCATTTGTCAAATGAGAGCTGAGATTGCAGACTAAACCTATGCAGGAGCTAGTAGGGATGTAGCGTGTTGCTTAAGGACATCTTGTGAGGACTAATGCCTGCATAGGAGCTTGAACTTGGGTGGCCCTGCTGGCTGTAGTATCACTCCTTTTGCAAACATAGGTCAGACCAGTTTCCTTTGAGATTATGAATTAAATGGAAATGCCAGTGTTTCCCCCCTCTAATGCCAAACTATTTTTCCCATCTTGTTGACAGAAAATCATGTGGCCTGACTTTGCAATCTCTCTCCCATACAGGCACCATGATTCCTGTGACGGAATTCCGGCAGTTCTCTGAGCAGCAGCCAGCATTGCGAGTGCTGAAGCCTTGGTGGGATGTGTTCACCGACTACCTGTCTGTTGTCATGCTCATGATTGGTGTCTTTGGATGTACCCTCCAGGTCAGTAACACTACCCTATTCAAGCAGCCTCTACTTTGGAGGATACATTAAGTGAACAGGCAGCAGTTTGTTTCTAGATAAGCAAAAGAAGTATAGCTGTTGCAAGAATCCATGAAAATGTACTTTACTCTTATTCCTGATGCATGGAACCATAACTATAAACCATTTAGTGCATTTTTTTTGTTTTATAAATGTGCTAACTTTGGTAGTAGTGGAGATTTGATATTTGAACACATTTGAACTCCCTTAACATGTCATTGAACATAACTTTTGAACTTTTTTAACCTTTTTTATATATTTTTAACACCTCATATGAAGAGGTATGAAGTAGTAATGAAAATATATTGGTTAATATGCCTATTCTAATGCAAAAGGAAATGTAAAATGCCTCTGCGGTCAAAGGAGTAAAACTACTATTTTTCCCCAGAGTTGAAAATTTATTTGTTTCTTTGAACCTAGTAAAAGTTCATTGATGGAGCATTAGATTTGCCATTTAAATTACTGCTCTGTCCTCTGCACTGCCACCAGCTCAGACCTGCTTACTGCCTTAGTCCCTGCACACAACCAGGACTGTGTGGAGTAAAGGAAGCATTCAGTACAGCAGGAGTTTACCAGTGGAAACTTTCAGCTACACAGCCCCTTTTAGTAAACATCAGATTCCAAACACGAGTGGTTTGTCAATTCACTTCCTTCACTATGTGCAAAAGGAATGTTTTTGGCTGCTGCAGAGCTCTGTAGTGTAAATCCTGGAAATCATACCAAAAGATTTTATATAAAAAAATATTAACAGGATATTTTATCTGGGTGCAAATATCCTTTGTTTTCCCTTAGGGTTTATTCTCACCGTACCAGTGTTTGAAAATCTTCTAATAGTTAGTAAATAGAATGGCAAAGTAGTTGTGCTAGTCATCTGATAACTGAGAAGTTTATGTAATGAATTGGGGCATTATCAGTATACTGTGCTTGGGTCAATTACTGGATTTCCTGGAATTAAAGAGCAAGTGTCTCATTATAAACACAGCACCATTTTTTATACTGTACCAGCTATAGTTTTTCAACAGTTTGACATAAACATCCCTGCAATTAGACTGAACAGAAGAGACACGAAGAGAGGCATAGTTGTGTAAAAATTCTGCTGATCTGCTCTTCAGACTTCAGCAGTCCTGACTTTGCATTTTGTGATGTGCTGCAGCTCAACTGCATTACCTTTCCCTCAGTTAATAATGCCATTTGCCAGAAGAAAAATACTTTGTCATGTCGTAGATTTGAAGCATGACCCAAAGTAGCTTTTACACTGTTAAGTAAAATACTGTATATATTTCAATTGCTGTTTCTTTTGCAAAAAATGTCAGTTTCAGAACAGTTTGTAGTATAAAGTGCTGAGTTGAGTGTAGTATAACTAAGTACACAAAATGTCTCCCTCAAGCCTGCCACAGTTAAACTAAACATTTTATATCAAGTAATAGCATTTCACATTGGATCAACTGTTTAACTTTGTTGTTTACATTACCACTAAACACATTACACAGAAGACATTTGTTGTTTTCTAATGCCATCTTGTGGCTGATTGCCTAACAGTATTTGAATGTCTTTGTGGCTTATTGCCTAACAGTATTTGAATGTCTTTTTGTTTTAAAGAGGCTAATCTTGCCTTCTTTGTGTTTTTATCTCATTTTAGGTAATGCAAGACAAAATCATATGTCTTCCCCAAAGAATGCCAGACCAAAACATTTCTTCAGAAAACAGAAGTAAACCTGAACTGGAGTCATCGCTACCCATGCAGTCCCATTATTCAGCTCTGCCAAAAGAAATGAAGGGCTTGAAAACTGATCTGGACCTTCAACAGTACAGTTTCATCAATCAAATGTGTTACGAGAAGGCTCTCCACTGGTATGCAAAGTACTTTCCTTATCTGGTGCTCATACACACTCTAATTTTTATGGTGTGTAGCAACTTCTGGTTCAAGTTCCCTGGCTCTAGTTCCAAAATAGAGCATTTTATTTCCATCCTTGGCAAGTGCTTTGACTCTCCATGGACCACACGCGCCTTGTCAGAGGTGTCTGGAGAAAATCCTGAAGAAAAGGACCATAAAAAGAGCAGTACCAACCGGTCTAATATCAATGTCCCTCCTGGAGAGGGGAATTTGGAGAAGACACAGTCCCTCCGGTCTATCCCAGAAAAGATTGTAGTTGACAAGCCAACAGCAAGTGCTCTTGATAAAAAAGAGGGAGAGCAAGCTAAAGCTCTTTTTGAGAAGGTGAAGAAGTTCCGTTTGCATGTTGAGGAGGGGGACATGCTCTATATCATGTACGTTCGCCAGACTGTCTTCAAGGTGCTGAAGTTTCTTCTGATCATTGCGTACAACAGTGTTCTAGTGTCTGAAGTGCAGATTACAGTAAAGTGCACCGTTGAAATCCAGGACATGACAGGCTATAAGCACTTCTCATGTAATCACACCATGGCTCATCTGTTCTCCAAGCTTTCTTACTGTTATCTGTGCTTTGTGGCTGTCTATGGATTAATAAGCCTTTACACCTCCTACTGGCTGTTTTACCGCTCGCTGAAAGAGTACTCCTTTGAGTATGTGCGACAGGAAACAGGCATCAACGACATTCCGGATGTCAAGAATGACTTTGCTTTCATGCTACACATGATCGATCAGTATGACCCTTTGTACTCTAAAAGGTTTGCAGTTTTTCTATCAGAGGTCAGTGAGAACAAACTGAAGCAGCTCAATCTGAACCATGAGTGGACTGCGGAGAAGTTACGTCAGAGATTGCAGACTAATGCTAACAACAGACTTGAGCTTCAGCTTTTTATGCTGTCTGGATTACCAGACACCATCTTTGAAGTGACAGAGCTTCAGTCACTCAAGTTGGAGATCATCAACAATGTCACTATTCCTGCCTCCATCTCTCAGCTCGAAGACCTTCAGGAGCTGTCGCTTTACCAGTGCTCTTTGAAATTGCACACAACAGCTACCTCCTTCCTCAAAGAGAACCTGAAAGTCCTTCGTGTGAAGTTTGATGATAGCAGGGAGCTTCCAAACTGGCTGTATGGCCTGAGAAACTTGGAGGAGCTCTATCTCACAGGATCGCTAAGTCCTGATGCCTCCAAGAATATAGTTCTTGAATCGCTGCGTGAGCTGAAGTGTTTGAAAACTCTCTCCCTGAAGAGTAATTTGACCAAGATCCCCCAGTCTATTGTGGATGTTTCAAGCCATTTGCAGCGGTTGTACATCTACAATGATGGCACTAAACTAGTAATGCTGAACAACCTTAAAAAGATGACCAATCTGACAGAGCTGGAGCTAATGCGTTGTGATCTTGAACGCATTCCACATGCAGTCTTCAGCCTCACAAACCTTCAAGAGCTTGACCTTAAAGAGAATAACCTTCGTTCCATAGAGGAGATTGTTAGCTTCCAGCATCTCCGGAAACTCACCTGCCTCAAACTTTGGTACAACGGCATCATGTATATTCCAGAGCATATCAAAAAGCTCGGCAGCCTAGAGCGTCTCTACTTCAGCCACAACAAGATTGAGATATTGCCTTCACACCTATTCTTATGCAACAAGCTGCGCTACCTGGACCTGTCCAACAATGACATCCGATTCATTCCCCCAGAAATTGGAGTCCTTCAGAGTCTTCAATACTTCTCTGTCACATGCAACAAAATTGAAAATCTACCAGATGAGCTCTTTTTTTGTAAAAAGCTCAAAACGCTTAAGCTTGGCAAGAATACACTGTCCATACTCTCACCAAAAATTTCCTATCTGGTTCTACTGACACACTTGGAGCTCAAAGGCAATCATTTTGAGGTCCTGCCACCAGAGCTTGGCTGCTGTCGGGCCTTGAAACGCAGTGGCCTTATCGTGGAAGATGCACTGTTTGAAACATTGCCTTCAGATATCAGGGACCAAATGAAGGCAGAGTAAGATGCCTTACTGTACCCAAAGTGCCAATTGTTCAGTTTGTCAACTAAACATAACATATGCTAGAATGTATGCTTTATAGTAGCATATTATTATACTTAAGTATTACACTACCTTCTTGTTTTTGGATGACTGTTAAGAAAGTTGTGACTTTGTTCAAGTCTACTTGATGGAGGAGAAAAGAACATTCACTGTGGCTGTCTGCATCTTGAGGATGCTTGCTCTTTTCAGTCACTGTTATTAACTTTGATCACACTATTAAGGCACAAGTTTTTGTTAAAGCACATTTACTGTCACTGATACTGTCACCGATGTTTGAATGATTTTTGAATGCAAATCTAAAATAAGAACCTCAATGAAGTATTGGGCACTAGCCCACTGCTGTATGGGACAGATTGATTTGCCTTTATAGAACCTCTTGTTTTCATTAGAGATAATAGGAATAGTAGAGACTTGCAGTTCACATTCATTATGGACAGCATGGAGGAACACAAAACTATAATAGGATACATAAATACATAGCCTATCTTGTTAAACAATTCTATGTTATAAATAGATTATATTTATGGGACAGTGTATTAAAATATATCATGCTGGTATTAGCATCAGCTCCTGAAATGTATATAAGAAATGTGTATTACAAAAATGTATTTTTATAAACCTTTTTTTCATGGTGATGAGCAATAAAAACGACTGATTTATTTGTAGTTCAAATGTCTGTTATTATAGCATTGAACAAGCTGCCTGATGAAAAAAAAAATACTAGCTGAATGGGGAGGTGATGATAGTCATCATCTCCTCAGTCAAATGGATTTTTAGTTAGCTTTATTTTTTCCATATCACATTTATTAATTCCGTTGTCTTAGGAAACCACAGGGTTCAGTGCAAATATTTGCCATCTCAAATCTACTATGAAGCCTAAACGAATGCAGACTAAGTCCAAGTGTATGCTATGCTCTGTGCAGCAGCTGGTACAGCCGCTTTGTCGCCAGTCAGAGGCAGAGGACCCGACCATCTGAAGGGAAGTGGGGGAAGTCAGCTAAGCAGCTTACCAGCCTGGCCATTAGGCCCACGGTTGAGCTGATGCGGCGAATGCACGACTTTGTTACAGTATCGAAACATGGGATGTAAGAAGACACGCTGTTTGGTACCGGTATCAACTTAACTGGATCAAACCAACAGAAGGTGCGTATCTGTGCGTTTGTGTGCAGGTCGTCAGCTAGGCTAGTCAAGGTCTGCACACCCTGACTGCAACACTGGCCCAAAAACTGTTCATATGCGTTCACAAGCTACAAGGCGGAGTGCAGATGAAAAACAATAGGCAGACACATCGATAAATTTGCCAGAGGTACAGTATAATCTGAACTGGTTGTTTTGAACTGAGCCCAGATTGCAGTGTTGCGTTAAAAGACTGCATGGAGAAAACCACCTCCTGTTGTCTGTCCATGGATGTGTCTTGTTGCTGCTGCAGCCGGTTTCAACCTGCTTTGCTGCCCTATTGAAAATCCAGTGATGTTCATTCTTATAACAATTATGTGCAAATAGTTAACCATCGCTGCAATCGCAGTCAAAGATGGATCCCGTATTTTATTTATTTTATTTTATTTCATTTTATTTTATTACTAAATCCTATTTCAGTGAACCTATAGTTAATACTCCGGACGGGCTCTATTGAGGGATGGGGTTATGAATTTCAGAAGTAAACATTCACAATCACGCAGTATGGAATCGTTGACAAAATAAAACGTTCACATAGTTTCCCACAGACAGCGGTGGCAATGTTTGTTGCTGTAAGTGGTACGTGTGAGTATATGGAGGAGGGTACGGGGGGCTCCATGCAAAAACTCCAATCATGTAATACTGTGTTTGACAAGTCAAACTGAGAGTGAGGCCGTAGTAGTTAGATGCATAAAAGCAATGCATAATGCAGCACGTATATGCAATTCAGTGTTGCCAACACTCATGAGACACAGTAAGCAGCCTTGTCTTCAAAAACAAGCTGTAGTACAGTAAGTATATCCTGTATTCAGGTTTTCAAAAAGACAATACTGTCACATTATTTCATATCATTTTATGCTGCTGTAGTGCTTTGGGCAATAACACAACTTTTTTCCCTATATCTGTCGCTGTTTTGGTCAAAGTTTCAGCCTATTTCAGGTTAAGGTTCTAGTGCTAAACATTTTTAATTATATAATCTTTACTTCTTAAGCATTTGGACCATACTTGTGATAGTTTTAGAAAATAGACTAAATTGTAATAATAGAGTAAATTGGAATGCTTATTTTAATTACACATTTTCTCTTTCAGTGTTTGTAATTTCCCTGTTGCTATTCAGTCATTACACTTGCTTTTTGAAAATAATAACATTGTGTGTGAGGCAGGTATTGTGTTTGGATCAGTGGGAGGAGCGAAATATGCAAAATGAATCAGATTTTCAAGCAACCAGTTAGAACAAGCTATAGTGGCAATAGTGATCTAACTGCTAGCAGAGTTCAAAACACGCCTCTCCAAGACACACCCCTTAAAAAAGTTCAGGTTTGGGACACATGATGAGGAAGGGTTAGTAATATATGTGTCTTCATGTCTAATTTATTTGAAATTTTTGTTGCAGGAATGTTCACTCTCACAGAAGTAGCCTCCCTGAACGATATCCAGCCAACTTATCGAATACTGAAACCATGGTGGGATGTCTTCATGGATTATCTTGGCGTTGTTATGCTGATGCTGGCGATATTTGCTGGAACAATGCAGTTAACTAAAGACCAAGTGGTTTGTCTTCCCATCCTGGAACAGCCGGAGGAGCAGGGGGGCTTCTCGGGACACCGTCCAGCAGAGTCAGCTGCGGGCTCATGGGATGAAGAAAGCAGCATCAGGCTCGACGCTGCTCCCCTAATGGCTCAAGGCCTTCCTGATAGCATCACCCATAAAATTCACTTCCCACAGTCGAGTACTGTCGGGCAGCCTTACCCAACGGGTGTCAGGACCAAGTTGGATTTTCAGCAGTATGTTTTTGTCAACCAGATGTGCTACCATGTTGCCCTTCCTTGGTATTCCAAATATTTCCCATACCTTGCTCTAATTCACACTATTGTTTTAATGGTCAGCAGCAACTTCTGGTTCAAATACCCAAAGACAAGCTCCAAAATAGAACATTTTGTCTCAATACTTGGAAAGTGCTTTGAATCACCGTGGACCACAAAAGCACTGTCTGAGACTGCATGTGAAGACTCAGAGGAGAACAAGCAGAGGCTGGCCGGTGCCCCCTCCCTTCCAAAGCATTTTTCAACGAGCAGCGAAGAGGGAAGCCCAAACCAGTCTGCTCCAATGCTCGCAAAATCCCCAGTAAAGTTTTCTGCCGAAAAGCTCGTGATTGAAGTTCCATCCATGACCATACTGGACAAGAAAGACGGCGAGCAAGCGAAAGCCTTGTTTGAGAAAGTAAGGAAATTCCGGGCCCATGTGGAAGACAGCGACTTGATTTACAAACTTTATGTTGTTCAAACAGTGATCAAAACAGTGAAATTCATTTTGATCCTGTGCTACACAATGACCTTTGTTGCTGCTATAGATTTCGACCATGTGTGCGAGCCTGAAATAAAACATTTGACAGGGTATGCAAAGTTCCATTGTACTCATAACATGGCATTCATGTTAAAGAAACTCCTCATCAGCTATATTGCTATCATATGTGTTTATGGCATAGTCTGTATATACACGCTGTTCTGGCTTTTCCGCCGACCTCTTAAAGAGTATTCCTTTGAAAAAGTCAGAGAAGAGAGCAGCTTCAGTGATATCCCTGATGTTAAGAATGACTTTGCTTTCCTCCTCCACATGGTTGATCAGTATGACCAGCTGTACTCAAAGCGTTTTGGCGTTTTCCTTTCTGAGGTCAGTGAAAACAAACTGCGGGAGATTAGCCTCAACCACGAGTGGACCTTTGAGAAGCTGCGTCAGCATGTAACGCGCAATCCTCAAGATAAGTTGGAGCTTCATCTTTTTATGCTGTCAGGCGTGCCGGATGCTGTGTTTGATCTCACTGATTTGGAAATCCTTAAACTAGAATTGATTCCCGAGGCCAGGATAACAGCTAAGATTTCGCAAATGATAAATCTCCAAGAGCTGCACTTCTATCACTGCCCAGCCAAAGTTGAGCAGACTGCTTTCATTTTTCTTCGTGACCACCTGCGGTGCCTTCATGTTAAATTTACCGATGTTGCTGAGATCCCTACCTGGGTTTACTTGTTGAAAAATTTAAGGGAACTCTACTTAGTTGGTAATCTGAACTCAGAAAACAACAAAATGATTGGACTTGAGTCTCTCAGAGACCTCAGGCACTTAAAGATTTTGCATCTCAAAAGCAACCTGACAAAGATCCCTACAAACATAACTGATCTCTCTCCACATCTGATCAAGTTGGTTGTTCATAATGATGGTACAAAACTCTTGGTACTCAATAGTTTGAAGAAAATGATGAATCTTGCAGAGCTGGAGCTTCATAACTGTGAACTGGAGCGAATCCCTCATGCTATCTTCAGTTTGACCAACCTGCAGGAGCTTGACCTAAAGTCCAATCACATTCGCACCATTGAAGAGATCATCAGCTTTCAGCACCTCAAGAGACTGACTTGCCTCAAACTTTGGCACAATAAGATCATCTCCATTCCACTGTCCATAAGCCATGTCAAAAACCTGGAGTCACTTTACCTTTCACACAACAAGCTTGAGTCTCTGCCCTCATCATTATTCACCCTCCTCAAGCTGAGGTACCTCGATGTTAGCCATAACTCAATAGTGATAATACCACTGGAAGTAGGGTTTTTGCAGAACCTCCAACATTTTGCTATTACAGGCAACAAAGTTGAGACGGTGCCCAAGCAACTGTTCAAGTGCACCAAACTGAGGACATTATGTCTCGGCCACAACTGCATCTCTTCACTCCCTGAGAAAATCGGCCAACTAGCGCAGCTGACACATCTTGAACTTAAAGGAAATTGTCTGGACCGCCTCCCAGCTCAGCTTGGTCAGTGTTGCCTCCTCCGCAGAAACTGCCTAATTGTGGAAGACCACCTCTTTGACTCACTCCCCATGGAGGCCAAAGAGAGTATCAATCAGGAATCCAGTGTCTCTTTTGCAAATGGAGTGTAAGTGTGTAAGTGATGAATGGTGGTTCTATCTTACATGGCATCAAAAGTTGAGCATTTTACATTATGTTTACAGGAAGTCTTTTTTTTTAATCGTGCCATGAGAAAGACAGGTTCTGCTCAGGGTAATTCCCTCAAGACAGCATTGGTATGCTTCAGGATATTTTTACAACCTATGGTATAGAGTGAGTTCAGTGCATTCAAGGTAACACTGGTGAAACATTAGATGAACCCCGGCTACCATACATTGCTATATTCATGTGATGGCTTCTTTAATGTCTGTGTTTTCTTTTTTTTCTTTTTTTCACTCTGTAATTAATTCATAAGTGTGAGTTAACAGTTAAATGACTTATAGTTTTACTTTTTGTATGCGATCTTCATGCCATATCTGTAGTGGATTGCTGTAAATCTATTATACTGAAGCAATTCTCTTGTTTTTAATTCATGTGCTTATTTTTGGTTTTCTTTGGGTTTACTAGATATAGATTATTGTGGTATATATATTATGTATTTAAAACTGTGAACCTCTTGGTGTCCTTCCAGTCAATCCCACAGTCTGTGCAGCAAAATAGTAAGAGCAAATCAAAATGATTGTGGGCACTGTGGTGTTTTGCATGTTGGGAGAGGCACTCACCTCCAAGCACCATCTTATTTTTGCGTCTGTCCATTATATATGTTATGTACACATGCACTACATTGAAGAGCAGAAATAACGGCATTTGCTCCTCAGAAAAAATATAACTGTGCAGTATTAATTTAGGAGCATTTTCATTTCCTTTTAACACATTCCTCCTTAATGTTGTGCAACATCCTCTCATGTAATACGCCAAAATAATGATCTGACCTCTTTCTCTGTTTCTTAAAATGCTACAGTTTTCCATCGTGTCAGTACTTGTGTAATTTCATTCAAAGCCATAGTCAGTAAATGGTTTGTCCATAGTAATACTGAGACAGAATGTACAGTTGGGGGTGAACAACTCAGTGAACAGTAAACTAAATACATAAGGGCCCTATATTTATCCATTTAAAGCTGGAAATTAAATGCACTGCAAGCTGTTGCACAGCAAAACGAATGTTTTGAACAACTATATAGTTGTGCTGTAGAGCCCTGAAGCTCCAAAATGCCTGATGGTTAGAAACCCCATGAAGTGAATATTGTATTATTATTTTTTTTTTCTTTCATCATCATCATCATTATTGCTATTAATAATGATAATAGCAATAATATCAACAATAATTATTTAATTTGAACTATAAGAGACATAGACTGAGATGTAATCATTTACTCCAAGAAAATGTTGCAGGATAGAAATTCACCATAGATATCCTCATCAGGAGTCTGGTGTCACAGCAACCTAAATATTTTTTTTCTTTTCCAAGCATAGTATGACATGTCATAATATTATGACATTAGTTACCAAGATGCTGTGCAGGAACCATGTTTCCATAGTTTGTGTATGCAAAGCACTATCAGGTCTTGATCTCAGATTGGTGTGCTAAGGATTTCCAAAAACTCACAGTGCTCCCGTCACTTCAGTGCAAGTATGGTCATGGAATTTGCTCATCAGCAATATTTTTTTTATCACTTCGATTTTTGCCACTAACTTCTTAAAGGCTGTGTACTCAGGTATAGTCAGGGCACAGCTCTGTCATTAGTGCAGTACACACCACAACACCTGAACTTGGATGACTCATACTTCCTTCTTAGAGTGTTTTGGCACTGATTTAGCACTGATTTCCATTCCATGGGGTCTCAAAATATAAACAAGGATGTCAACTGTATATGCACTATGTTCACAGATGTAATTTAGTCAGTCAGCGGACAGCAATACATTTTTGTAAGTCAGTAATACCTAGTATTGTATAGCCTATAAAGTTATGACTTAGAGTTGTTTTCAAACTGCAGTTGATGTGGGATGTGGTAAAAGTCAAATTTATTTACTTTTTAATTTGCTTGGCCAGCATCAAAATTTAAAGTTTGAATGATTTCTTTTGCTACAGAATAACATTTTTTTTTAAAGAAATAAAATGGATTTTTTTTGTTTAAAATGCTTCAAGCACAACAAAAGCACTTTTATACAGCACATCCACAACTTCTGTCCATATCTGTCTACTAATATCCACAGATTAATAAAAAACATACTTTTTTTTTTTTTAAAGAAAGTTTACATTTTGTGATTCAAGGTTGTCTCTTTCACTGATTTAATGGATTTGATTAGCTGAACTTGCTGAACACAGTGATGTCTTGCTGCTTATTCTCTGAAAAATACAAGATGCAATATATCACAGATGAAAAATCTTCATTGTTACAAAACTACCTGGAATAACTGGACTGATTATTGATTAAGCATGAATCCCTCTGGTGATCAATTTTCTGGAAATATAAAAAAGAATCCCATGCTCAATAAAGTGTTACAAAGCTATCACCAGTACAGATACTGTGTTGTGTTACACTGACTGTGCAAAATTCAGCTTCTCACAAATAATACCTCACTGTGTGTGTGTGTGTGTGTGTGTGTGTGTGTGTGTGTTTCAGTGATCAAGTGAGAGAGATGAGTGTACACTTGTGTATCTGAAGCAGGAGAGTAGACTGGATAATTACCAATACTTATAGAAAATACAACCCCCACAATTTTGGTTGCAGCAATATTTTACAGATTTTCAATCTTTCATGATTTGAAATGTTTGTGATGAATGATACACATTTGCTCAATGTTACCCGGAAGATATCCAGTCCATTCCAAATGAGAAATGTAGATATGTTCCAGAGAAGCTGGGTGTTTTCTTAGATGGTATCGCCCTCATGTGGAGAAATGCTGTTACTACACATTACAGCACTAAAGCTGCAGCATCATTTTCCTGTGGCTGTGTCGCATGTTCAAAATAGAAAACGGCCTAATAAACAGATGATGGACCACTTCTAGCATTGAACTACATGTATTATTTGGGTTAAGGGGAAAGTTATTATTTGCAGCTACCAGACCTCAATTTTGTTCTGGTAGGTGTCTGTGAGTACTTATTATTTTCTGTAAATGCTAATAATATTCAGCACAATATTACAATATTGATCCTTCATAATTTATTTGTTTCACCTGGAGTTCACTCATCTTTTTGACACTTAAAAGGCCTAACTGGGTAACAAGTTAGCTTTGTGGGCTTTTTTGAGATTATTGTTATTTTTATTTTTAAATTAGATGTTAAAAAACACATTGTGCACATGGTTATTTGGAAAATTATCTTACATTTGATCCCCATTTATTCTAACATTCATTGAGAAGAAGAAAATAATCAGTTGATCCAATCAGTTGAAAATGTCACAGACTGGGATTTTTGCCATAATCACCAGCATAATAATGTTGGTAAGTCAACATAAAATAAATAAATAAATACGAATTCACATTGGGTTTTTTTTAGATTAAGATGGAGCATCTTAAATAGACATTTTATTATTTAGACTTATCTATAGATCACTTTCTTGTATCAAGTTGTGTCCTACCTTGTGTTTTAGAATTATATGGCACCATAGCACAGCACAGGAGACAGTAGTGGCCCAGGACAGGATCCAGGAGGCTGAGGACTGAACACAGGAGACACAGGACGTGAGCATTTCTCAGTACAAATCCCAGTCTACAACATTCTCCAGGTGCCCAATATTGGATTAGTTAATTATTCTGCAATTCAAAACTGCTAAATGGTATGACAAATAGTGATCAAAAGGAATTCTCATTCAGAATGTCAAGTAGTGCACTGTTCTGTTATATCATGTGCAAATTTCGAAAAAAATAGCTGTAGGCTGTATTTTCAGCAGACTGAGCTACACTTACATGGGTAGATTTATTTATTTATTTAATTT
>OMLF01037576.1:8360-24093 GCA_900302615.1 Holocentrus rufus | reverse complement strand
TAATCGCGTGCGTGGCATTTCTCCTCTCATCTCATGGTTGCACCGATGCTTTCTGTTTTGCCTGCATGCACTGCTTTTTGTGAGCATGTTACCTGTCCACACATCACTGTCCCAAACACACACAGACACACACACACACACACACACACACATGCACATGCACACATAGAAATAGATTTAAGATGCCTCTTGTATCACTCTCATCTTATAGTGTAACATGTGCATGCTATTAATTGGTTTTGTTTATGGAGGCATGTAAGATGTGTCTGTGCATGTGCATGTGTAGGTGTGTCTGTGTGTGTGTGTGTGTGAGCCGCATGGCACTGTGTTGCCACCATTACATGATACTAGACTGAAATAAATCAGCTCTGCCACTCACACTCTACCTGCCACAACCAGCAATTTCTCAGCCCGCCGGTCAAAATCATTCAATAATGAATAATGGATCTGGTGTGTTATGGCAACCTGGGCTGGGTCAGTGTTTCCTCACACAAATATTTCCTTATATGGTGATGCTTGTGTTTTTTTGTTTTTTGTTTTTTCCTCTTGGGGAATTCAATCACACCAGAGGGAAATATTCAATAATTTATTTTTCTTGAGAAATATTTTTGATCACATGTATTTCTGTCAAGACTCCTCTAACCAGTATTATAAATACTTACTATTTGATGCCACATTTGATCAAACCCTTCATTTTAAAACTCTGGCATTGTCAGCAAATAGACAGAGTTGTTATTTTGTAATATAGAGTTTGATAGTTTGTGCTTCTGGTGGTGGTACTACTTTTATTCTTTTTCAAATATTTCTCTCTTTTTCATAATATATGTGTGTGTTTGTAATCATTTTAAAATCACACTGGTGCACAATGAGTACTTCTATTGTTGTTGCCCAACTTTACAACCTTTATTTAGCCTCAATTGTAATTATGTGTGATGTGTTTGTTGCATGTGTGCAGTGTGATGTATGACCTGTAGCCAGATTTCTCCTCATAGGATCGATAAAGTATCACATTATATCATTATTGTTATTGTTATTATCCTCTCAGCCAATCCAGGATTCACTGTGTTAATAAAGTCTGAAATTAAATTTTGTTACATACCACTGAATTACATAATTAGGGTATTAGATTGTGAGTTGCTGCTACACATCAACGCTGTGGGGGAAGACTCAGGAAAGGAGGATTGATTAATTCATAAACAGATGGTTCAGTTTAGTTCCCAGCTTCATTTATTGTATGTATCATTTATCTGGAAATCACATGAAGGGAACTTTTGATCACATGCACGTGCAGACTCACCGACAGGCAGACACACACACACACATGCATAATTACATCAGGGTATCACAGACAAGGATACCATTCCCTCAGAGGCAATATACTATGTCAGATCTGCTTTTAAAACACAGTCACATAAGGGTTTCCGGCCGAGAGCGCTTTGATGTAATGGAGATGTGACAGTATATGAATGTCTTCCCTGTGAGCATGAATTATACACCAGTCTGAGACCACATGGGAAATCTACCTAGACCAGAGTAAACACTGCCACTACACTGACTGGAAAGATGTGCATTGCGATGCATATAGGCTTATCAGTCAGCCCTGAAAACTCCCAGCAATGCCTTGAAAGCAAACTTAACGAGAGCCTTCCCTGTGCATCGGCATGTTTGTCCTGCTATAGATGTGTTTGCCCTTATAGGCAGACAGAGGGTGAAACAGACAGAGAGAGAGAGAGAGAAAAAAAGGAGAGAGAGAGGGAGAAAGGAGGAGGAGGAGTGAGATGACTAAGTCTCTCTCAGCTCATCTGTACTGTTTGGAGTGCAGAGTGTGCTACCATGGCAACCCTAAAGAGACACAGAATTTTCTTTTTTTTTTCCAGAGTGGTGCAGCTTCACATAAAGTGTCTGCGTCTTTGCAAATGCATCCACACACTCTCTTTTTCTGTTTATCTATACGTCCATCTAGTCACTGTGCGTTTCAAAGCCCTGTGCGCGTGCGACATTGATTTTCAGCTAACAATTGTTGATGCATCTCTGCGCGCGGGCTTGTGTTTCCCTGCTGCAGTGACTAAAGGCTGTGCGTATGTGTGTGGGCGTATAGCAAGCACTCTCACAGCCCACCAATGGATCACCAAAGTATTGCCAGCACTGACTTATCTCAGGTTACATGAGGCCAAGACAGTCGCCATGTTATCGTTCGGTTAACAAGTTGTGAGGAACACTGGATGTGTGTGTGTGTGTGTGTGCGTGTGTGTGGAGCCACGGATACGGTGATTGCAGCCATATCTCAAGCACATCGATTCCCCTGCACCAAGACTCATTACAGACAGAAAATGGAATAGATGGAAGCTTGTGTGACCGCTTGCGTCCATGCATGTGTGTGTGTGTGAGTGTGTGTTCATGCACCATCAATAAAACCACATGCTATATAGCAGCAACTCTGCCGATTTTTGTTTTTTTTTGTTTTTTTAATGAAAATAACATGCATTAAACAATTACATAGCGTTTTACACCATAACGCTTTTGTGGAATTTTCCATAACGCACTTGAATGAGTGTAATTGCCAGCCTTTGGTGTGGTTGCTGTAGGCTGGTAACAACATTATCATAATGTTCTCATTTCAGCTCAATAGCATGGTAATACTGACCTTTTGTGGGAGAGCGAGGGAGAAAGAGAGAGAGTGAGAAAGAGAGACAGGGAGATAGCGAGAGATTGTTAAAGCTTTAACAAGCCATTATTTTTGCTCTGCGTGTAAAGCTTGCATGTTAGTTTAGCATTGAAGTTGAAACAACTCCGAACGTACACACCCTAACAAGCATGAGACCCATGATGCAAACAAACAAGCCGGCAAACAAATATAATAAAATGACGAAATGAAAACCCACCGCTTTGCAATGATATTGGCCACAACATATTCTCATCCCCGAGGGCCTCATTTAGCAACACAGAGACAGACAGAAAGAGACAGAACGAAGAGGCGGACAGGTAGAAACACACTAAGCGTCACATAAGTGCATTTTTGAAAGTGGCCGTTGTTTTCAGTGGCCCGATGTGCACTAAAAGCATCAAGTGGCACATCAAGCCAATTTCAGCTCCCAGCTTAGTTCAATTTCGGAGCATCAGTAGAGGACCAAAATTGCCCTTTTGCATAAGGTTCTGAAGCCGCCATGACTACCGACCTTTTTGGAGGCAAAATGACATAAAAGGTTCTATATTTTCTAGTTAATTGTCTTGATATGTTACAAGACATGTTTTTAGCAGGGAGTTTTGGTCAAATAAGCTGCAGGCACCAAATGATAAATGACACGGATAAAACTTCATCATCTGCATAGCAAAATATGAGCACTGTAACTCCACTTTGCTGCTACAGTAGTTGGCATAAGAAAGAGACTGTGACGGCCTATCATGGTGGAGAATTGCTTCGAATTTTCTGCTTGCACTGCCGTAGAACTTTTAAAATAGGCGAGTCAAATGTCATGCCTCAGTTATCACAGGCAGTGTGCTCAGACCTTCAAATGACTGAAGTGACTCTCCGACAGAGATAGAGAGTACATAGCCCGAGCCGCAACTTAGCTTCTTTCAATTCCGCTGTCGCCGTGGTCTCACGGAGAATATAGATGACTTGGGACTTGCGTGGTATATCCTTGTGGAGATGACTAATGGAGTGGCCCTTGTCTTTGTTGTCATCATATTTTTTTGCCCGGGAAAATATATATTTGTCTCGTTATTGTGACTTGGAAATAACCGGTGGGGTCAAGGAACAGAAGATATGGGTACTTACTTATCTGGAAATAGACAGCTGTGCATTTGTTTGGCTTAACCTGCAGAGTAAAGGCACACAATGCACACATTTTCTGTCTTGTTGCATTGATTGGCGTATAGTGTCTGATGTGGAAACAGTGTTCTGGTGGTTTTTTCACCTCTGTCATCATTGTTGCATCTCGGGAGTTGTGCTTGCTAAGGTCATTTCCTGCAATCCGCCGCACCAGTGGCCAGTCACTCCGCACGCACTCATTAACACTGAACACTCACTGTTAATACGCCGAGTGTGTACGCGCGCACACAGTTCTCTCTGTGCAGCTGCGCGTCTGCGTCCGTCTGTGTCCATGTGTGCGTTTTCGGGCGGAGGTGCAAATTTGCCAGCCTGCGTCGCTCTCGTTCCGTCTCTCCCGTCGCCTCGCGCGGAACGAGTCTTCTGTATCCAGACGTATCAAGGGTGGCTGTGTCCAATCATTAAGAACATACAGCTGTCTCACTAATCTTCAGGAGGCGAGAAAAAAAAAAAGGCATTGTAGCAGAAAACTCCTTTTCCGTCCCTGATTTGTCTTAGAATCACACTATAATTAGAGACCATTTTCTTTCTCATTTAAACCTCTGTAATTCCTAATCCATTGTAATGTGGCCATTACTGGCTCATTTTTTACACTTGCTAAAGTCATTAGTCATTGCTAATTACCATATCGAATAGAGGAGGCCAGCCAGGGGAATTCTAATGAGAGTTTAGTGCTACACCAGAATCTCGGAGCTGCAGATGGAGATCATATAGGAAGGGAGGAGGATTTGGGTCTGACTGTGAGAGAAGCTCCATTGTATTTTGCACGGTGCTGCACTACACAGAGCCCGTGCCTGGTCTGGTGCTTGGCTCAGCTACATACGAGCGCATGCACAACTCGTATCAGGATGTTCATACAGGCACAGACAACAAATACGCTCACACACACACACATAAATGCACAGCACACACACAAAAAGCTGCACCGAATTATGTCACTACCTCGTGCTATAAGTGCTACCCCAGGTAGCGCTTTTACTGCTTCCATTACTGTTTCTGTTCACCGTAATGCTCAACAGTAATGAATTGGCAGGATGAATAATTGATTAACCATTGCCTTAACAAGGCTATGAAATTATAGTGCTGCTTAGAACATTTCCCTTACTGTAATAAGACAGCTTAGTTAATGTTTCACCAAGGTAGGCAATCGCACAATAATGTATGAGGAGAGGGAAGCAGGCTCAAAGGAGAGGAGTTCAAAAAGAAACAAACCGAGACAAACAGGTCTGCATCTGCCAGACACTCAGCTCATCTAGGGCAGAGGACTGCTGCAGGAGAACCAACACACACCTCTCCCTCTCTCTCTCTCTCTCTCTCTCTCTCTCTCTCTCTCTCTCTCTCTTTCTCTCTGTCTCTCTCTCTCTCTCTGTGTGTGTCTGTATCTGTCTCTCTCTCTCAGCCATACAGCAAATTGTGACCCGGTTGTTCCCTCACACAGACAGATAGACAGACAGACACACACACACACACACACACACATATACAGACACATGCATTCACTTTCTGCCCGTGGTGAATGTGTGTGTGTGTGTGTGTGTCTGTGTCAGCGCCAAGGTGCGGGGCACTGTTTTCCTGGGCCGAAACAAAACCCCTGTCAGCCCCCCGAGCGCAGAAGGAGACAGGCGGGCAGGGAGCAAAACATCGAGAGACAAAAGTATGGATACAGGGAAGGAGGGAAAGAGGAGAAGCGGGGGATAGAGAGAGAGAGAGAGAGAGAGAGAGAGAGAGAGAGAGAGAAAAGGACAAGTGAAGGAGAAGGATTAGACAGCTGTTTACTGCCATCTCTAGAGGCCAGCAGCAGTCAAAGCTAAAGAGTTTGTCAGCCTCTGGTGGTACTACCAGGGCTGCTCTCCATCTCCGCAATTTCTCTCTCTCTCTCTCTCTCTCTCTTTCTCATTTTCTCACTCTCTCACACCCCCCTTTCCTCATTTCTCACATTCTTGTCCTGCTCTCTCTCACGTCACAGAAGCAGCAGACCAGCTCTCGACACATATTACAACAAGAGGATAGATTACTAATTAGCAGCTATTCAAGAAGTGTGATCTATAGTATTGAATATTCAGCTATACCGAGCCGGAGTTCGAGAGAGAGAGAGAGAGAATCAATCACTTGCTTGTGAAAGGTTTCTCTGCAATTCTAAACATGCACGGGGGTATTCGGAGACAAATGCTGCTTTTCCACCGCACAGTCAAAGCCTGACCTTGCGCGTTCCCATTAGAACAATGATCAATGAACAAGTGAGAATATGAATTTCTGCCCCCCCCCACCCTCCCACCTAGCCGCCCAGCTGGCAGCGTCGCGCTCTCTCCGCCGCTTTTCAAAGGCTTGACATCCACTCTCTGTTTGTTCTCTGTACATTCCCATTCCTCTTGTCTCCCAAGACCTCGCCGCTCTTTCATCATCCACCCATCATCTCAAAAGCATCTTAAATGATTATGTTTGCGCTTCTGCAGTTTCCGCGCTTAATCTCGCTTTCACACTCGTTCGCCATTTCGCTTGACAGCACAAAGGTGAACCATGAAACCCCCCCACTTTTTTTTTTTTTTTTTTTTTTTTCAGATTTGTGTCATTTTCATTGCATAAGCTTGCATCCGTGCCTCTGCGCTTGTTGGGGGGCACAACACGTTAATGCAACACGATTTCTGCGGTTGCCGTTCAATCCGGCTTCTCCTGAGGTGAGGAGACGTGCAGAGAGGAGAGACAGGGATTTATCCCGGGGGATTTTGCTCACAAATCATCCATTTGTTTTTGAAAGTGCAATTAGAGTAGTGGCTAAGTGTTCTTCTCTGCTTATTAATCCCCTGCAATTAATGTGCGTGGTTCCATGAAACATATTGGCAACTTTCTTAAAGTGAGATTAATTTGGCAGGCAGGAAGCCGAGTGGGCCTTTGTGGCGCTGGTTATCTTTCCTCAGCACATTGGACTAAGCTCTCCAAGCTTGGTGGAATGAAGAGTGTGTGAGTGTGATGGAGTGTGATGCAATGTAGGTCAGTGGTATGGTGCGAGCATCACAAGGTTTTCAGATTGCTCTTTTTGATTGTGCGCAAAAATGGGTTAAGGAAGGGAAAAAAAATCCTGCACCCCCTGAATATTTTCAAGGCTTAAGTTATCCAGTCATTATTTTTTAATCGGACATTTATATAGTAACATAGAACCCGTTCCGAGTTTGGAATAATGCACATGAATAATATACATCAGCTCCGATTTGAATTGTCAAATCCGTGGCTAATTGCAGATAAATGGGCATGTAATCTTTCCACATTCCACAGGTTTTATGTGTCTCTATTTTGGTGTTGCCAATTTAAAATCCAATGCCTCTACTTTTAGGTCTTTGTCAGGCCGCATCGTCGGAGGCGTATGGTGGTTCTTCACCCTCATCATCATCTCCTCCTACACGGCCAATCTGGCTGCCTTCCTGACAGTGGAGAGGATGGTGTCTCCTATAGAGAGCGCCGAGGATCTGGCCAAGCAGACGGAGATAGCGTATGGAACGCTGGATGCTGGATCCACCAAAGAGTTCTTCAGGGTGAGATCAGAAGATGAGCAGATACACTTGGGTCACTTTCACACCTGTCTTGTTTTTTAGCCTGATTGAATCAAACCCTGGTGCGTTAACCCCCCGGAGTGTGACTCGTTTGGGTCTGCAAAAACACCCTAATCGAGCTCTGATGCACATCAAATATGCAAATCTGAGTCTGACAGAAAGAGGTGGTCTCAAATCGGTTCCAAGTGAACTCTGGTGCAGCGGATTTGAAGTGAGAAAGGTAACTACACCAACGCATGATTTGCAGTAATGGAAATGACTGTTTCCAAGGTGTTACAGTACTAAAAGAAGTTTCCAATTTCATCAAAAATACATTATAGGGCAACATAGGCAAAGAAATAGTAATAGCAGGCCTGTGTGAGAGCCTGGGATTACAGCCTCCTGTACCTTGTTCATGTCCCTCATAATGCAGTTATGAAATCATGACACCGCTGTAATATCTCCAATCTTCTATGCTGGTAACAGACTCTAATGGCAGCATGCCTTCTTTGAAATACACGACACAGTGGTATCCTCGCTGATCAGTCGTATCCGTCTGCCACACTCCGTTTCATTAATCCTCCTTTGGTGCTCAGACAAAAGGAGCATCGCTGCTGTAAATGTTTAAGTTCCATCGTTAAGGATGTTCCTCGCATTATAAATGGAATCTTCTGTTTTTTCTTTTTTCTTTTCTTCTCTGACCGGCAATCAGCAAGCATGTCACTTTGGCTCACAAACTGCGCGCCGCTTTTATTTGAGCCATGTGAAAGCCGACCAAACCAAATGGAAAAAAAGTGACAAAATATCAAATGGCCATGCAGATGGACTGTTAGCTGTGAAAGCGACCTTTCACACACATGCAAACCCGGAATCAAACATGTATTGTTCACACAGCAACACATACAGATAGAGATAGAGAGAGAAGCACGGACACAAACACGCTCACTTTGGTGCTAAAAAATCATCTCAATTGTCCCGACAATTGTCAATTGTCCCTTTGTCTGTTCTCTCTCTCTCTCTCTCTTCTTCCTGGCCATCTATTTCTATTTCAGAGGTCCAAGATAGCCGTGTTTGAGAAGATGTGGTCCTACATGAAGTCGGCCGACCCGTCCGTGTTCGTCAAGACCACAGACGAGGGCGTGATCAGAGTCCGGAAGTCCAAGGGCAAGTACGCCTACCTGCTGGAGTCCACGATGAACGAGTACATCGAGCAGAGGAAGCCCTGCGACACAATGAAGGTGGGAGGGAACCTGGACTCTAAAGGTTATGGCATTGCCACTCCCAAGGGCTCTCCTCTCAGGTAAACCCCTGCCACTGCAGCGCGGCTGGATAAAAGCCCTGAGCGCTTTTATCCGAGCTCCTGCATGAGCACTGCTTCATCTGTCACCTGTAGATTTGCCCATCCAGCTCAGGAACGCTCATCTTAAATTTGCTGCGCTCTTTCCTCTATTAAGTGACATTTCATGGAATTCGTTTCATTTGTACATCTTATTATCTTACACGATATGCCCTTAAGTTTCCATTCTGCATAAAATGAATGCATTCTTATCAGAATTACCTTTTTTCTTGCTTCATCGTACTTTTGCGTCCATACTGGTAGTTTCCATGCATCCATACAGTCATACTCACTAATTACCGTAGTCATTGTCGCCACTGAAGATTGATGCTCATGTTTGTGTATTTCTGTGTACGCAGCCAGCCTAAGCCTTTGTCTTTGTGCTATGCCCCTGACAAAGGTTCGGGCTGGCTGTGTGTGAGCCCTAGCGGAAGTGTTAAGTAGGATTATGGGATGTCCCCAGCCTCCTTCAGCAACACTTGTTTCTCCCGCTGCCCTCTCATTACATCGTAAGCCTCCTCCAGCCTGTTTGATTTTGGTCTGCTTTGAAGCTGGAACACCCCCTCAAACACACACACACACACACACAAAAAAAAACATACACCAGTGACTGTGCACATGCATGGATGTGTGCTCGCGCAGACACACATAGATGCATGGAAAGGCAAATACAGCACTGGCAGCCGACGTGCACACTCCCACGTGGCAAACTGAAACAAACAGCCACACCTGAGCCCACAGACACGCACGGTCACCAGAGGCTGTCTGCATCTCCATTCTTTATCCTTCGTTACAAATGTAAAACACGTCCTCCCTCTCTCAAACCAACAGGGCACTTGAAGCAGGATTACAGCTAAAAGGAACACATCCCATATGCCCACTTTTCCACTTAAGCCAGGGCTTCACATCTTGAATCTGAAATCAGCAAACTTGAAATATTCACCACATGCGATGTTCTAATTTGATGGTGTGAATGAGAATTTATCCTGACTGTATTTCTACCATTGACGTCCAAGAACAGCAGCTGTCATTTCACGTCGCACGTGACATCTGAAGCTTTTAATCTGCCTCCCTAATAAGCCTCATTCATTATAATGAAAGGAGCCATATGGGGAGATTTCATTCAAACTCACTGTGGACTCATCTGGGGGTCCACCTTGGTCGACAGCCAAAGGTCAGAACATGATGACTAGAAATGGCTTGGCTCCTACACCTCACTGAGGGGGCCCATTTAAATTTTCACACAAATTAGATTTCAAATAGCAAGTCAGCACTGTATTACTGATAAGACAAGTGGTGAAATTAATCTTCCCTTAAGCCTTAAAGTCAGATTGACCCCAGCCTACGGTGCAGCAATAGAACGGACAGCCGAGGATGGCCCCCAATATCAAACTCTCTTTGTGTCATTTACTGGCCCAGTGATGTACGGTATTCACAGGTTGCCATAATGGTCATTCACAGACATTTGATACTATCAAGGAAAATGGGCTTCATTACCAGATAATGGACGTTAATGATTGAATGCATTGTGTTGCAGGCTGGAAATGTGATTCTAATGTTCTTTTTATTGTCAGAGAAGACGAAGTTTTGCCGCTCACCTTGAATCAGATATTCGTGGATGTCTTGTGAATTCAAAGGGCTGAGTTCAATCATACCTGCAATGCACAGTTTATGCATTGGACTGAAAATGTATACGTGTAAATTTCTTTGCCGATGTTGCAGTGCAGGCTTAATTGAAACTAGCACTTTGAAAAAAAAAAAAAAAAGAAAAACATGCTCAACTGACATGAATCTTCATTTTGCAGGATTTACTCACAGCCTGTCTTCAAAGTACACATTCTGTTGTGTTTGTGGAAAGTGCCTCATTTAATCTGTGCTCCGTTTTCCACCCCTTCCACATACTGTACAGTGTCCTATACCAACCCCATGCCTGACTGTTAACCTCATCCCACTTAACTTGGCCTCCCTTGACATCCACCCGCCTCAAACCAACTGACCAACTAACCAATGACCAACAGGTCTCCGGGCCATCCATGTCCACACACACACTATGACTTCTTTCTTTCTGTCTGTGCTCACTGGGCTGAGAAAGAATTCAGAGGTTTTACCAGCTCCGAGGATAACCGTGTTCCCTACAGCTGTGGTAGTCACTCACGGTTGCGGATAAAAACTCTCTGCGTCCCCTGATGAGAAAGGCAGAATAGCAACAACCCCATTTGAAATGATTATTGTACCAAATACCAATCATTCGATGATTAATAATGATGATTCAGAGACGAGAAAACCTCTTTTTTATTATTTTCTTTTTTTTTCTCTGTGCAAAATCTGTTCATTCTGCCTATCTGTGAGCTGTGGATGGAGAGGGTGTTTCTCTGCAGCCAGTCAGCTATAGGAAATGCAAACACATGCACACCCAACAGAGAGAGACTGAGCAGCACCTTATGGAGATGCTTTGGATATGGCGGTTCACAGAGTTGGTGTTTCCTTTCTGCAGTTCAGCACTTTCACAGTCCGTAGAGGGAATATGCTTTGGTGAACCTGACTGTTTAAATACAGAAAGCCTTCGTATCTGCTGCTTATGTCCCCGCGACTCTCCTGGATTGATGCTGATAGGTGTAAATTAATCATCACAGGCTTCTATTCACCTGGATGCAGGAGGGGGGGTTGAATATTGATATGTCAGTTGCCATAGCAATCTGTATGCTGGTTCCTCTGAAAGGAGATTACCATCTGCAGACAGACTTCTGTATCTAAGACATCTCCATTTATAGTGTCTGCTCTGCCTCCCTCTGAGGCCCCCTGCTTGGTAAAACCTGACTCTACTATGGCCACCCAGCATTTCAACCCATTGCGGATAAACAACTAACATATATCAAACATGTACTGTTAACATCTAAAGTCAGTGCTCCTGCTCCATATCAGTAGCCATATGTGCAGGAGTTTCTGATAGTAAGTCAATGTTGTCATAATCACCACCACTGTACGACCAATCTCTCTATATCTGTCCCATAGAGTGTTTCCTAATGGCTATCATTCTTATTATCATTTTCAAGAAACCCAGTTAACCTGGCAGTGTTAAAACTGAACGAGCAGGGGCTCTTGGACAAATTGAAAAACAAGTGGTGGTACGACAAGGGAGAGTGCGGCAGCGGGGGCGGGGACTCCAAGGTCAGAGCCAGTTTGACAAACCCAGCGGGTAACCCACCACCGGGGTGGGGGGGGGTAACCGGCAGGCTCACGCTGCACCGCCACTCTGGCAACACGTAGCCTCTGCATGGGGCGGGGAAGAGCAAGATGTCCTGACGGGGCAATCCTTTGGCCTGGTATGGCTCAATGTGAAGCCATACCAGGAACAAGTCAATCTCCAAATCTATAGACCAAAGTCTGGTCTTAAACCAGCTGGGTCCCTCATGGCCAGTGATATTTGAGGATTGTATGCAGTGACTTTTTATTATTTCCAGTTGTGTAATTTGGCTGCTTACATCATTTTTGGCAAGGCCATGAATACTGCTTTTAAAAAGAGCAAAGTAAAAAAATTATGACTTCCGTGTTGCATAACTGAGTGTAAGCAGTGTGCCGGTTACCCAAAGTGATATAGTAATACACATCTACTGCCTTACGGATCCAGTCAACCAAGTTAGATGGAGTATTAATGCATATCACTTTGACTCTGATGTTTCTAATGATGTTAATGCTGTATATGTGTGTATGTGTGTGTGTTTGTGCGTTTGTGTGTGTGCGTGTTTTCTTTTTGACCTTTGAGTAACCTCAAGCATTAACATGTGTATGTATCTGCTGCTCTGTGTTTCTGAATCAATAACATAAAATAACATGGTATGATATGTTATTTATGTTATTTCCTTACGGTTGGAAGAATCCCAGTAAACCTAGCGGTGTTGAAACTCAATGAGCAAGCCGTCTTAGACAAACTGAAAAACAAATGGTGGTACGATAAAGGGGAGTGTGGCAACAAGGACTCCGGAAGAAAGGTCAGTCTCCAACCCAGTCCTGTCACCTCACAGCACCTCCCAGCACAACCCTGCCCTGATCCTAGACCAGCCCCAAGTCTGCCCTCAGCCTCTCTGTCATTGAACTAGGGGTGTCGCGATATACCGGTATTGACCATGATATTTTAAAAATGAAATGTTGATATTGTGGTAATAATAATACACATATGATAAGATAGTGTTCCATTCCGTTCCATTAATTGTTCTTTTTGTACACTTTTTTACAGTTATGGTTACAGATTCTCTCTCCACATTCCTACACTTGTATTTTGAGTGTAATGCATTTGCCAAAAAGGAGACAAAATGCAAAATAAAGTTAAACATGAATTTGACTGATAGCATTACCGATAGATATTGCAATAATATCGTTATCGTGAATTCTTTTGGTCACAATAATCGCGTAGTGAAAATCTGATATCGTGACAGCCCTACATTGAACAGTACTGTAGGTCCCCATGTGGTTCTAGCAGCCCCATTCTGGTCCTTCTTTCTTCACACTGATGAGCTTGTGTTGTCAGGGAATTACTGCTCACTACTAGGCTGTGGATTACCTGAATAAATGTTGTGTAATGTATGTAAAGTCAAGAAGCGTTTCCCCCCCCAGTAGAATAATCAACCGAGTTGTCTAAGTCCTCTACGAGATGGATTGTTTAGGGAATACTGTGTAATGCTTACCTCCCCCAACCAGATTAAGTGTTGTGATAACCTTGAGTTTGCAGACTGAATCTGAATCACTCTGAAAACAGCACACGGTCACTTGTTAGTATGAAGCTGCTCTCCAAGGAGAAAAAGAAAAAAAAAATGCTTCGCTGTAGACAGAGCAGGATGTCAGTGTGGAGAGAGAGGCAGACGATTACATAAGGCCCTTGGAACATGTTGAGTCGTGACCCCTGCATTCTGGCCCCGATTACGACCCTGTCCCAACTCTCTCAGTCCGACATGGAGTGTGCATGTACAGCATAGATGCAAAACCTGTCAACTCCCAGTCAGCTATACTAAGTCTACCCCTGTGCTTGCATGCATTTGTGCTCTATGTTACCCGTATGTTAGAGCAGCATTTCTCCTCAACAGAACACCCTTTACAGTGTAGCACAGGTACCACAAATGTCTTTGCAAGTTGGCTGCTCCTGGGATCCTGGGATGCCGATTCTGGTCTAAAAATCATACATATCAGTGGCTTCAACACTGGACCTCAGGACTCAAAGTGCTGCTGGTTTTCCACCCTTCCAGTTAATTAGCTGCATTCAGCTTGGGGGTCCCAGGTGTAAAACAGTCTCCGATTAGATGGATGCAATAAAAATCAGTCAGGGCTCAGTGTCCTGAGGACCAGGATTGAAAACCATCACATAATATGGCAATATGTATGCTGATAATATTTTATGCCAAAAGAACTAGCAAGATACCAGTAGCTTTCAAACAGTCCAGATTTGTTTTACATGCCATGATAGTGTTAGACCCCATTACACCGATTTGATCCAAATCCATTCCTATTATCAGAGCTGACATCACCTTTATGTTTTTACAAACACGTACAACAAACTTGAAGACAAGGTTATCAAAGTGTATGCAAATGCATCTCCCAGGTTTCCCCTTGGGGTTAATAAAGTCTTATCGATTTACGTGAATGAATAAATAAAAGCCTGAATGTTAATGGTGACTAATGATCCCTGGGGCTGATATGGGTTTGTTGACTGTTTGTAAACTCAAATGGAAGTTTAGGTACTAAAATGTGTCATTGTTCTATCAAAGTGAAATAGAGCTTTTACTGTGGCGTTAATCTCCCCAAGTTACACAAAAGTATTCCCCAACAGGTTCAAATGAATTAAAATCTAACAACATCCTTGTCAGACCTCAGTGTTCCATAAGAACCTAATAGGTTGACTGATCCAACAATAAACCTTAATGATCTCATTTCTTTACAGAATATAAATAGATATAAATGTAAGTAGATGGAAATGTAATGGAGGTTAAATGATAATGATGTAGTTTTCAACCCAGGCTGCATGAAAATGTTGATACCCATACACAACCATTTTTTGGGGGTGGACAATTTCAAGACATGATTGACTGTATTTTGAGTTTCCCATTTTAAAAAGGGACATTTATAACCGTTTTTGAAGCCAGAAACTGTTATAATGTACGGTTATAAATGATGGGTGTCAACATTTTAATACACCCTGGGTTGAAAAATTCTAAAAGCTATCCTTTAATGACAACGATTAACTCTGTTCAAGGGTGTTAGATTCACTGGCTAGCCTGTTTTTAGCTTAGCCACGCTAACGCCCTCTCAGGGACAATGAAAAATGCCTTAATGAACTTCTCATTGTCTGTACTTTAATAACTGTCTTTAATATTGTTCAGTTAATCACCGTCTTGGAGATATGAAAGACTTCTCTCGACAGTGTCAATAATCACCATTCTCAAAGTTTTGTTTAAATGTTTAATATGAAAAGTAGCATTCCCACTCTCAGAGTCAGCATTACTCATTTGCACATGTGCCAGACTGTTGCCACTGCAGAGATAAGTCTTTCATGACTCCAAGGCCATCTTTACTTGGGTGAGCAACTAAACAATATTATAAGACAGTCACTAAAGTACAGACAGTGAGAAGTTCATCGAAGGTGTTTTATCTTGTCTCCTACAGGATGTTACTGCGGCTAAGCTAACAGGCTAGCCACTGAAACAGCAAAATCAAATCAAAGATTTGTTTATGATGTTGTTGCATGGATGCATGTTTTTTGACAATTAAAACATATTTTGGTTGCTTTAAAATTTGGATAAAATTATAAAACATGTTTTGATAAATATGAATCAGTTTTAAAAATTCAGACCTGTATTTATTTTCAAGACCTTGAATATGTTTTGTGCGCGTGTGTATATGTGTGTGTGTCTTGTCTAGTACTTTACATGTATGACTACATCTCTCTGTTCTGTGTGGGATTAATTAGATGTGTGTGTGTGTGTGTGTGTGTGTGAGAGAGAGTGGGAGAGAGAGAGAGAGAGAGAGAGAGAGAGAGAGAGAGGGAGAGCATGCATG